>VZTX01001406.1:0-32410 GCA_013400915.1 Pardalotus punctatus | reverse complement strand
GATTGTGCCGTGCGGGGGGCCACGGGCACACCCTCTCCATGCGATGCATCGCTGGCGGGGCCGGGGGCTTCCACTTCCCAACTTTCCTCCACCGCACAAGACAGTGATTGTCTGTGGCATTGGGGCTGATTCTGTTGGGTGTTTTGGTGGGCTTTTTTTCCCTTTGTTTTTGTTTGGGGTTTTGGTGTTTTTTTGTGTTTTTGGTTTTGGGTTTGTTGTTTTTTTTCATAAACAACTTTCATCACAATGTGAAAAAGGGTAAAATCGCTGCACTGGAACAAGGCAGTTGCTGATTTTCCTGGCATGGTGTATTGGGTGGTTTTTTTCCCCTTGTAAACACAACTTGCATCATCAGGACAATAAACCCTCGGTGCAAACAGATTTAGTTGGTTGGTTGTGGTCCTTTTGTGTGCATTTGTGTTTTTTGACACCACTTTCATCAGGTTTTCAATGCAGCAAAACCTTACCCCACAGGCCGTCAGGAGGGTTTATTTGTGAGGTTCTTTGTGTGCTTGTCTTTTAACAAGGCTTTCATGTTAACAGGAAAAAGAATGCCCCACCTTACCCAAGATAGCTGAGGGTTGTTTATTTTATGATCCTCTTTAATTTTATGACTACAACAGAAAAAAAGACCAAGTTCTAATTTGCCCTTAGACTCACTTGCACCCCACTGGCACTGTCAGAATGGCCTGCGTGGGGTATTTACAGGTGTAATTTGTATCTGTGCAGTGTAATGGTGCCTTAGGATAAATGAGAAGAGAGCTAAAAAGCTTTTGTTTGTAGAGATTGTTTTGTATCTGATGAAAACAAGAAATATCAGGACCTGAAGTGATTTGTGGGGTGTGTTTTCCAAAATAAAACCACAATACAATCAATGAAACAAAAAGACCCACCTCGGGGTTGGCTCTGGAGCAGTTTGCTGTGGTCGTACAGCTCCTCTGGTGCTTCCAGGGTCAAGCTCCTGGGCTGGAGGTGCCAGTTGGTGCCATATGAGAGTCTCTAGACCACATCAGTAGCAAAATGTGCCTGTGCAGGATCTGGCCTTCTGGCAGCACTGAGGAGGTCATCAGGGGGTTTAACTCTGAATTTATACCAAAGCAAAATATATGATGGATCTACTCCATAGGCACAGCTGCATGTGCCATTGCACTGTCCTGATGGCATTGTCACCACAGTTGTGTGCTGGGCACGTCCATTCCGTGCACTGCTCCGTCCTTTTTCCACTGCTGAAGCAGCACCTGGGAACCTTGGTATAATCCCTGCTGAGGTTCCATGAAAACACATTGGTTCTGGGATGCTCAGAGTGAGAACGTTTGGGATGGTTTCATGGAAGGAAGTGGCAGATCAGATGCGTCCAGCACCTTCGTGTCCCTTGTGAGCAGCTGCCTTTGCTGGAGAGGTGGACCAGTGCTTTGCTGGAAGCTCCCAGAGCCTTCTGCATTAAGTGTTGATAGATTGGTTGCCCTGATGCAGGGGTGAGCAGTGAGGAGAAGGTGGCTGTGCATCCACATCTCCCCCTGACCCCCGGCACCCATCTTGGCAATGTCTAGACTTGATTTATTTATACGTTTTCAGCCAGAGATGGCCGCTCTGCGGATTAATTCCAGTTAGCTGGCTAGTCTGGGCACCAGAGGCTCTTCACTCCTCCAGGGTTTGGTCCTGTGTGGGAATGTTTGTGGTGTACTCAGGTATTTTGCAAACACATTTCTTTGAGTCAATTGGTAATCAGTGAAATTAAAGAGAAAAAAAAGGTGAGGGGAGGAGCTGAGTTTACAGCCTCCTTCACAAAATGCTTTGGGATCTGCATTATTGATGAAAACCAGGATAATAGAAGGTAGGCTGTGGAAACACAATGAGAAAGGGCTTAATTCTCTGTTTAATATAAAAATCTAAGTCTGCCAGGGATCGACGCACTGATGTCTGTGCGCTGCCATAACGAGGAGAGCATACACCAAGTTATGCATTAGTACAGTTTCAACGGGTCCTTTTCTCCCTTTCGCTTCATTTTGACACCACCTGCTAAGCAATTCCCTCCCTCCCACCTCCCTCCCCTTTGAATAATCCCCCAAGTAAAATGCTTTGTTATATGGTGTTTTCAAATTTCAGTTATGCATGAAAAAAGTGTCCAAAAAACACCCCATGCAGGACAAATTTCGTTTGGAATAAGCACACTGGGGCGTGCTGCCCATCTGGCTGGGATGTCGTGGGCCACGTCCTGATCCAACTGTGCTGCATCAGAAACGAGGTGATCTCAAAGGAGGCTCACCCCTTTTTAGTGTGCAAAGCAGAGTCAGAGTTGGGGCTGAAATGGTCCAGGAGCCTTGGCATTGAGGAAATCACGTTTAAGCCCAGCCTGGTTTTAGCCAATATGAACTAGTGCAGTGCTCCTGGAAGTTGTGGAGTTCTCTGGATTTGGGCTGCTGATGTCTCAGCCATTGTCTGCACCAGTTTGGAGCTGCTGGAGGTCGGGGTTGATGAGCCCACTGTGCTGCTGGGCTTGCTGGAGTTGGTCTAATTTCCTACGGGGTGATTTTCTCCCATTTTTAAGCACAGGATCCCCATCTGTCTGTCTCCGCAAAGCTGGCTTTCCCGTCTGCAGGCCTGCATGGAGACCCTCCCTCCTCCCCTCCTTCTCACACCACCGACTGCACCACGCGTCCTTTTGTCCGTTCCAGATCCTCCTTCCCCTCCCTCTTGCCATGCTCTCTCCTTTCCCATCTTTCTTTTGCCGTTTTGGGGTGTCTGTGCTTTGCCTCCACACTCCTCATTCTCCTTCTCCCTTGGAGGGATCAGGGTGTGCCTCTCTCGATTTCCATCACCTTTCCTCCATCCGTAACTCCCTCCCACTCCTCCAGCTCATGTAACGCGCTTACATTTGCCCTCATTCATGTGTATTCCTTGCCACTGTTCCCTTCCATCTGTCCCCAGCATGGAGCCCCTGTCCTTTGTCACGGCTCTGCCTGCCTGACCCTCTGTGTTGCCTCCGTGATTGTTTCCTGTGCCAGGCTCAGATCCCTCTCCCCCACACAACATCATTGTCCCGCGGCTCAGAACAACGTGGAGCCCAATCCCAGCCGTGCCACACGCCTGCCTGAGGTCTTTCTGCGCAGGAGAGCAAGCCTTGCGCTCCAGAGGCAGCGCACGGGTCACTGTGGAATTTGACGGAGCTCCTTCACCCTGGGGTGGTGCACAGGGGGGCATTTTCAGCTCGATGCTTGTTGTGAACACCCGTGTCTTTCCATGCGACGCTCCGGTGATATCCCTGGGGAAATGGTGGCATCTCGGTTAATCTTCCTCAGATGGAATCTCCGTCTTTGGAGTGAGCAGCACAGGAGCGGGGCAGGGAAATGTCTGCCAGGGCTGGGTCAGGGAGAGCTCACCCTGCCCAGGGGTGCCAGAGGGCATCGGTAAACCTCTCATGGTTTTATCCAGCCCTCCTTGGAATGAACCTTTGTTATGTATTTTGCCTGTGTGGGTTTATCCTCACAGTCGAGTTGTGCCTGGCTCCATGAGGTCCTGTCCTTTGGGTTTCCTGGGAACTAATAGCACTCCGCTGGATGACCATTGGTCCACATGGGCTGTTTGGAAACTTTACTCAGCAAAGCATCACAAATGTACCTCAGGGTGCAAACTCTGGGGAGTAACCCGTGAGCTACACTGGATTTGGCAGGGGGTGGATTTGGTTTGGATTTGGCGATTTGCCCAGATCCTTCTTTGTGTCAGATCTGGCATTTCCATTCCTCAGGAACATGGAATTCCTGTCTTAGAGATGGGTTTAGTGCAGCAACACTGTGATGTCAAGTGTTAAGAGGAAGTTTTGTGGGAGCACAAGGCAGGAGACAGTTATTCCTGCTCCGGAAATGGGGAATGAGGCTCCAGGAGCTGAAGTAGCTCTGAGGAGTTAAAAGTCATGCTGGGAGTCGACAGTGAAGTTCAGATTTACCAGCAAGTGTCCCACACTGCTGCCAAGACCCTCTGAGGGGCGATGGGGTTGGCAGCTGTGCTGGGGGGCCGTGTGTGTGCAGACGCCTGCAGTTGGCTGTGCCCGGTGCCCGTGCGGTGCCGGTGCCACGAGCACAGCCAGTTGGGCTGAGCGTGCTCCGTGCCAGCCACGGCTGGAGGCAGTGGCTGCTGCGATACCTGCGAGTGCAGGGAGTTGTTTCTGTCAGCCGTAGTGGCATGAGGCTGTTTCCATCGCCACAGGTGTGGGCTTCAGTTCTTAACAACCGTATGGGATGGTGGGATCACTGCATTCTGGTGAACACCCCGATGTCACCAGCCCATGTCTGACGAGGGGAGCTGTGGATTAGTGGCAGCTCTGAACTCCCAGCCTGGGAGATGCTGTTATTTATTAGGATCTGTATAAATAATTATGTTCCAGCCCAGGAGCTGAGGGATCTTAATTTTGTGGTTGCAGAGGCATCGTTTGCATGTCCTTGTGTGTTGAAGTGTGATGCCAGTAGAGTGAGTGGAGGAAAACCTGCTGGTGTCAGATAGTCAGAGGACAGGAGATGGTCTTTTCTGGGGAGAGAAGGTGGGGTAGGAGGTGCAGGGGGTCTCACAAAGGTCCCAATGCTGTATCCTCATCCTCTGGTTCTGTGAGTCCTGATTCAGACACCCATATCCTCTGGAAACCAAGATAGAGTACTTGCCTTGCTTCATCTGCACTGGAGAATCACAGGTTTCTATTTGTCTTGGACACCTGAGCTCAGAGAATATCTCCTGCAGAGGAGCCCCCGGTTTGCATGTGAACTTGGAAATGCCTTGGCGCACCAAGTGAGGCTTTTTGAGAAGGGGGTCTGCGGGGCAGGACAGCTGCAAAGAGGGGTCCAGGAGTAGTTTAGAGAACTGCCACATCTATAAAAATACTTAGTTGCTTGATGGCATCCTGGTGTCATCTGGGAACCTGGAGTCACACAGCTGGATCAAGACCCTCCAAAATACCATTTGGAAGCCAAAACACACTGGAAAGTTATGGTTTGCTTTTCTGTTATTCGTAGGATTTGTGGAAGCAGGTAGAGAGGTCAGGCAGACAGGCTCTAAGATGGCGAAGAGAGCACTTTATTTACAAGAAGTTCCTTTTATACACAGTAATAAACAATTGTCTATTGGCCAAAGACAATCCACNGAAAGTCTTTTGCTTTTTTTGGGAAAGCAGAAGACTGTTTTCTGAGCTGTGAGGAACTTGGTGGGTCCTAGGAGCAGGGGACTGGTTTTAGTGGGCTCTGGGAGGTGAGTGCTGGTACACAAAAGCACCACTTGGCCCGTGAACTTGGGGGAGGGTCTGAGCACCCAGAACAGGAGTCTGTGCACAGCCTGCTGTGGGGCTCACAGGAGGGCAGCCCTGCCCCATTTCTTGCTGTTTCGGTCTCGAAGCAAATCCTGGCCTCCTGCTGTCCCCAACCATCTAGCTCTGCTGGCATTTGGAGTCCTGCCCATATCTGCAGTGGGGAGGCCCAAATTGCTGCATCTCTGCAACTCCTCTCCACATTTGGCCCTCTGAAATTCACTGCATTTACCCAAAACCTCCCCAGTGGTACTGCAGTCCCCACAGAGGGCTCTGCTCTCTGGAGTCATGGGGGGCAATTCCCCTCAGGAGCTGGCACAGGGTGGCCAAGGGGTCCACATTGGCCTTCCAGGCTGTGGGACTGGCATCCCCCTCTTCTCCTGTCACCTCCAGGCTGCCCCATGCATCAGCCCTGTCCCCAGAGCCCGAGGATGGCCATTGTCTCTGGGGAGCCACCCTGGGGCTCTGGGGACAGGCCTCCTCACAGAGACTGCTGACCCCTGGGGGTGCTTGGGTCCCCCATGACTCTGGTGTTGGGGTGTGTGGAAGGGAGATCTTAGGGATGATTGCTGAGGGAAGGCAGTCGGGGGGTGGTGTGGTGGGGTGCAGCACACAAAATGGTGATCACCATTTTGGGGCATGAGGGAGCATGGCCCTCCTGAGGGAGGGAGTCGCTGGAAATGGTGACAGTGGACCTCCTCCTGGCATTTCCCCTCAGGGTTAGGAGGAAGGGCCTTTCTCCTGTTCCGTGTCCTGGGCAGTGGCTGCATGAGGCACAGGGGATTATGGCTGCTTAGCCCAGTATCCTGCAGAGCAGGACAAGCAGTGGGACAGCCTCGTTAACTGCCATGCCTTCTTCTCTCTCTTCCCAAGGCTGCAAGATCAAAGCCCTGCGGGCAAAGACGAACACCTACATCAAGACCCCGGTGCGGGGCGAGGAGCCGGTCTTCATGGTGACGGGGCGGCGCGAGGACGTGGCCATGGCTCGGCGGGAGATCATCTCGGCGGCTGAACACTTCTCCATGATCAGGGCCTCCCGCAACAAGGCGGGCACCACCTTCGGCAGCGCGCCCACCCTGCCGGGGCAGGTCACCATCCGGGTGCGCGTGCCCTACCGCGTGGTGGGGCTGGTGGTGGGCCCCAAGGGAGCCACCATCAAGCGGATCCAGCAGCAGACCAACACCTACATCATCACGCCAAGCCGAGACCGGGACCCCGTCTTTGAGATCACTGGAGCACCGGGCAACGTGGAGCGTGCCCGGGAGGAGATTGAGACACACATTGCAGTGAGGACAGGCAAGATTCTGGAGTACAACAATGAGAATGACTTCCTCTCCAGCAGCCCTGACTCCGGCATGGAGAACCGCTACTCAGAGGCCTGGCGGGTCCACACGCCGGCGCCGGGCTGCAAGCCCCTCTCCACCTTCCGGCAGAACAGCCTGGGCTGCATCGGCGACTGCTCCGTTGACCCTGTCTACGAGACCCCCCGGCTGAACGACCAAAACGACTTCAATTACGGTTACCTCTTCCCTAACTACGGTGTGAACAAGCAGGATCTGTACTATGGGGTGCCAGAGTCAGGGGCCCCGATGTGGGCTGGGCAGGAGAACACCAACCCTGTCTCAGTGCTTTTCTCGAAGCAGCAGCGCTCCAGCAGCACTGGCACCATCCACCCCAACTCCCATCGCTCCCCGTCCTCCTCCATCCCAGAGCCCAGCCTCTCCGGGCTGCCCAGGCGGTCGCAGGGGGAGCCGCTCCAGGGGTTTTCCAAGCTGGGAACACCTGCCGCTGCCCGGACGTCCGTCGCCAGCAGCCGTGAGTGCATGGTGTGCTTTGAAAGCGAGGTCACGGCCGCACTGGTGCCATGTGGCCACAACCTCTTCTGCATGGAGTGTGCCGTGAGGATCTGCGAGAGGACTGATCCCGAGTGTCCGGTTTGCCACGCGGCAGCCACTCAGGCCATTAGAATATTTTCCTAAAGAGACAGAGCAGGGCATTGGGGGGGTGGGGGGTAGGAAGGGAGAGTGGGGGGGCCACGAAAGACAAATGATGATGATGATAATAATAATAATAATAATAATGATAATAATAATGACATCTGAAGAAGAAACAAATGAATGAAAGAATAAATTAATTTAATGAAGAAGAAGAAGAAGAAAAAAAAAGAAATTATTTTACAAGCAATGTATGTTATTTTTTAAAAAAAATAAGTGAATAATAAAATTAAAATGAATAGCAAAGCCAGAAATTTTGAAGGGCGAACAATGCTCCAGCCTGCAATGTCTTTTGTAAACCAAGTACTCTGAACGCACACTCAGATCTCGCAAGCAAAGCGGTTTGGTTCAGTTTTTTTTGGTGGTGAGATTGGGACTTCTCAGCGATGACCAAGCCAGGCCACCTGGATCGACCGGGGAGGGAGCAGGGATGCAGGGGAGGGCCCTGCCAGCCTTTCTCCAGCCATGTTCAATCTTTGTCTTGGCCTGAAGCCCCCAGTCTCCTCCCCCCAGGGTTGTCGGCCCAACTGGGAGCTCAGAAAGAAAAAACAGAAAGAAAGGAAAACGGATGACAGGGATTTAGAAGAACAAGAAAGAAACCATCAACCTCTGGGAACCTGTTAGAACGAGGGCACAACTGTATTACCTCAAAGATTTAAACAAAAAAAATCACAGCTAAAGAACTTTTATTGTTTTCCTTTTTTTCTAAAAAAAACCAAACAAAAACCACAAAAAAAAAAGAAAATATAAAAAAGGTGAAGAAATAAAAACTACGCCAGTGAAACTGAAGAAGGTTTGGAAGAACCTATTGGGATCACACCAGGCGACAAGTGTTTATTTTGTTATTCTGAGCCACCGTGGAGTCTGGAACTTTGTTCTTTTTTCCTTATCCAAGCAGGGATTTGTTCATCAGCCCAATCAGGAGTCACTAACAGGGTATTTCCAAAGCAGTCCCAAGTTCCCATCCATGGGGGGAGTGCATCAACTTCCACGTTTCCACAGGTCACTCTTCATTCTTTTCTCCAAGTGATGCCAGCTGCAGCTACACACACACACACACACCACACACACACACAAACATTATGCTTTTCTTTTCTTAAAAAATATACCTATTGCACCAAAACCTAAGAGAGACGATCATGCAATACAGGCAATGAGCCCATACAAAACCAACATGCATCCCAACAGAGAGCAAAAAAACCCTGAGTTTATAGAGATAATTTTGTTGTCGTCGTTTTTAAACTGGACCAAAACTTTTGTTACCCAAACCAAGTGGGGGGAAAAAAACAAAAAAAAGAAGAAAAAGTATTTCTTTATGGACCAAAACCTCTTCAGCTGTCCTTTTCCTGGATCTTCCTGAGGTTGGCCACTTTTATATATTATATTTTTTTCAGAACGAAACAAAACAAAAAAAATTGCCTTGTTGAACATCCTTTGATCATTTCAAGACTCCTGGTTTTGTTAAATGAGATACTTTAATCCATTTGGAAGTGGGAGAGGATGGGCTTCAGATCTGGCTACCATGCCAATGCATGCAAGGTGCAGGCCAGCACCTTCACTCCATCAGGTTTGTTCAGCTGGTCTGTGGATGCCAAAATGCTGTGATGGTAAAGATGTGTTGGATTGATCTATTGAGTACCAGTACACCCAGCTATAAATATATGTGTGTGTATATATATATAGGCACTTAATTAATCGAGCACCTATATATATATATATATGTGTATATAAACCCATATATATAATTTTTCTCCCACTACCACTGCTTCCCCATTTCCTTCCCCTTGACTTCTGCTCGCAGATCCTGGATCCTGATTTAGAACTGAACCAACAAGTTTCACAACTTGGCAGAGACAGTTCTAACAGAAGAAAAAAAACCACAAAAAAATCGCCTGAGATTTTTTTATTCCCTTCAGTTACAGGAGACTTTATTTTCATCGTAATATTGTTCCTGGGAACATCCCCTCTTCTGCCCAGTTTGCTGCTGCTTGCTCCCAGTTGCTGTCTGTGCCCTGGCACAGCGGGCTCAGGCTGGCCGCAGTCACGGGCTGCAGTCACTGGCCGTGGTCACCAGCCGCAGTACTGAAGGGGATGAGCTCGCTGTGCTGGGGCAGGTGGTGCTGGTGCTCTGTGCTGATAAAGATCCACTTTTGATCTTCAGATACCAGTTGGAGGGTGTTAAATAATGGTGGGATGATGGGATGCCTCCACTGTTTTGCATCAACAGTAAAATATTCTGTAGGGGCAGGAGGCAGATAAAGGGGTGGACAATGTTCCCAGGCTGTAGTAGATGCTGATGTTTTGGAAAAAGCAAAGACAAAAGTAGCAACGCCGTGCTAACGGGACACTGTCGGGCAGAATTGGTACTCCCCTCCTCCCCAAAGCTCTGAGGAATCCCTGGCTGCGTGGTTGTCCCGACCCTGCGGCGTGCACAGCCATTCGCACCAGGAGCGGGTCGGGATGCGAGCACTTCCCGGGGGAAGCCGCCATGCTTTGGACCCGCCGGTGTGGGGGCTGTGGGGTGATGGAGGGCTGGGGTGCTCCAGATGAGCTCCCAGAGCCCCCGTGGCCCGGCATTATCCTGGGGCACAGCCGTCCCTCCCTGTGGCAGCGTGGCCTTCAGCAAAGGCTTCGGAGCCCAGGCCAGCGCCGGCCACATCCTGCCTAAAACTGGCCCAGTTCTCACTCAAAATCTGGCTTCGGTTTGGTCCCAGGAAGGGAGAGGGGGATATTCCTCTTCTCTGGGAATCTCTTCTCTCCCCTGCCACCTCCATCACGTCCTGCCCCCCCACCCCAGGGTTGTATTTTATCCGCTTATTGCGCAAAATTCTCCCGCTGATGCAGAGAGAGTGTCTGGAGCACGAGCTGTGGGGCAGGGGGTGGGCGAGGCAGCCACCCTTCGGAGGGGCATTCAGAAATGTTCGTGTTGGTGCTGGGGGCGCTGAGCTGGAAGCGGCAGTGGCCGCGGCCCTGCGCCGCTGTGTTAGTGAGTGAGTAGTCGTTCTTGGCTGAGTGGAGTCTGTTCGTGGTAATGTGAGCAAGTTCTTGATCAATGTCTTTATTTGATGCCAGGTTGTGAAGAGGTGGGTGGGAGTGGGGAGGGGGGAAGGAGACCCCTGTGTCGGGGACCTGGGGTGGGGGGGACCTGTTCTAGCACTGGCCGTAGGGAGTGGGGAGTGGGGAAGGTACACGGGGCTCTCCTATGCTCCTTGTACCTCCACCTTCACCCCAACAAGCGAAAACGATGTAAAAGCCTCCTGCATGCTGAAAATGTTAAGAGAAAAAAACGAAACCCCTTTCTTTTTTTAAAAAAAAAGAAGGGGAAAAAGAGGAATCATGACCCAAACAAACGTCCAATGCTTGCTGATGGGAACCGGGGTGGGGCTGTCCCAGGGGGCTGCCCCTCTCTGCAGATGAGGTTCCTACTCAAGTCTCCAAGTTGGCCTTTAATAAAATCTTCAGTTCCAATAACCTTTATATATATATATATATATACACATATATATATACATATACATATATATTAAAAGAAAGCTTGATGTAGCAGTTCTAGTTTAAAATTAATAGAAGTATTTCGGCCCCTGTTTTATTTTGATTTTTTCCTGTCCCCTGCTTCCCGCTGTACCCCCACCGACTCCATATTTTGATGTAGCAACTTTGGAAGAAAGAAAAAACAGGCGCTGTAAACGCACCGAGAGCTACCTCTGCCCCAAGTGGGGCCTGTGGGGAACTCGGGGGGCTTGGGCCTCTCCCTGGCCCCATGGGGCACCCAGAGAGGGGCAGCCCGGGCCCTGCCTGTTGGCATCCATGGGGAGCCTGGTTGCGGGGCTTAAAACAACAAATTTGCGTAATTTTTTTTCTCTCTTTTTAAATATATGTATATATATAAAAATCTTAAAAAAAAAAATAAAAACAAAAAACAAGAAAAATGCCCATGACCTTAACTATTTGCTCTGACTTGTATCTTCCTTGATAGGTGACTAAAAATGGCTTGTTGGTCTAATTCACCAGCAATAACAATAACTAAAGACAGCCCCCTCCTCCTGCACCCGTCCGTTTTCTGCAGCGCCCACTGAGCCGGCTCCTTGCACTTCTCCCCTTCCCTTGCACCCCGAGGATGCCCTCGGTGACCCTTTCTTGCAGTGTGAACCAGCTGGACTGAACCTCGCTGGCTTCGGCCCCCCCCAGGATCCTTCCCAGGCCTTTGGGATAACCCGCCCCGGGGTGCTGAAGTGATGGGGACACCCCACTTGAGCCTGGGCTGGAGGGAGGCAGATGGGGCTGGCACCCGACATGCCAAGCCGGGTCTTCCTCGCTCTGGGTTAGGAGCAGCAACACCCTTTTGGGAAGCCTGGTCCGTGAGACCTCCGTCCTGCAAAATCACGTCCCACCAAAGCGGGGTCGGCTCCTGCGAGCGATGACAGGACACGGGCGCACCGGCGGGGGGCCGGTGCCGACGGGTGCCGCTGGTTTCCCCTCGGCCGGGCTGGGCAGCGGGGTTTTCCCCGGGGCTTGCATCAGCCCACGGAGTCAGTGGAGCCAGGGTGGGGACCAAGGTGACCCGTGCCGTGCCGTGCCGTGCCGTGCCGTGCCGGGTGAATGCTGGCGGTGGTCTTTTGCGAGGCAGAGACACGAGGGCAGAAGCAGTGGGACCAAGGGCAGGTGCCCACAGGCCGGCGCTGGGAGCGGAGCTGCGCTGGAGGCGCTGAGCTGCTGGCAAGAGGGGTCCAGCTCCAGGCAGGATCGGCCCCGCGGGGGGACGGAGTGACGGAGCCGCCCCACTTGTGCGCCGCCGGGATTTACACACGGGCTTCGCCGACCTGCCGCCGGCTTCGGCACTTGCTGCAAACAGGGAGCGGGGGCTTGAGGCCGTGCTGGATCTGGGACTCATCCTGCGACCTGTCCTTGTGGACGTGACCTCCCGGGCAGAGCCGAGCCGTGTCAGGGCTGTGGGAGCGGGGCGCTCCCCGGTCCCGACACGGCAGGGAGATGTGACCAGGGTCGGGGGGTGTCGGGATGGTGCCGCGTCCCCCAAAACTGCGTCCTCGGGCGGTGTTCGCGAGCTGCCGCGGCGGGGACGGCGACTCCTGGACAAGGGACGGTGCGGGGGAGCGGGTGACATAACAAAGGGAAACGGAGGGATAAAGTAATATCATGCTGTGATGTCATCCTCATCGACGTAAATTTTATAGAGAATAGTGTGTATTATAATACATAACAAAAGAAAGAAAAAAGAACCAAAATTGGATTTATATTTAATGAGGAGATACTATACAAATATCTTGTCCTAGCTCCCGTTTGCAAAAGTATTTTTCAGCTGGAGGGATATCTATTATTTTTTTCTCTTTTCTTTCTTTCTTAAAAAAAATAGTAATCTTCATACATACAAAGGCTCAGACTGTTAATATTGTTAACCTCTGAATTCAAAATACTCCAACCTGTTTTGTTTGATGTTTGAAGGGTTTATTTTGATGCATTTCCTGGTGTTTTTTAAAGAGAGAGAGAGGAGGGAAAAAAAATTAAGATTTTAAAATTAGAACATTTCTTTATAATTTAATATTCTATTTTAATAAATGCATTTATTACATGTAAATGTAGCAAGGAACTGGGCTAATAAAAATACTTTTTATTAGGTAATTTATTATAAGAAAAAAGGGTATTTTATTTTATGATAAAGTGATCCTTAAAAGTTTAGAAGGTTTAGAATATATGTAGGTTAAAAATACATTTGTATCCAGAGTATTGCTTAAAAAGTGTTTTTAATATATGTTTCCTTTTTTGTGTGTGTGTGTGTGTATGTAAAGGTGATAGTTATGGTGCAGATAGCCCTTTCCACAAATAAGAAATTAACACAGTTGGATGTATTTAAACAAAAAAGAAAAAGAGGGAAAAAAAGGTAATTAAAAGCAGAGAAGTAGAAGGAAAAAACCACTATGAACCCAAGCCTGTGCCCCCGTCCTGTGGCTGCTCCATCTGGTAATCCCCTTGGAAAGGGTCGAAGTCTGGGTGAGCTTGGGCTCCAGGCTGGCTCTGGGGCAGTCTCTGGGTGGCATCACCCCACGCTGGCCCTGGCGAGCCGCGCCCCTGCTGTGACACTCACTGCACTTCTGGGCACCTCTGGGCGTCCCAGATTCCAATCCGACCCGAGCCACCACCCGGCCGGGCGCTGGGGGACAGAGTTTGCGCCTGCTGTAGTTCCCTGGGACAGGAGCTTGCAGAGCTCTATCTGGGTGCTCAGAAGGCACGGCTGGCATTACCCACCTCCCCACCCACTTCCCCAGCCACCTCCCTGCCCTCCTCCTCCTCTCGCAGAACTGCCAGCCTGATCCCATCGCCGGCAGCCAGAGGAGTTTTGTCCTTGGTATGGTTCTAGAGAGCCCAGTGTAATGAGAGGATTTACGGTCCTTTCCACAGCCTGGCTGGGAGGGACTGACAGCCCCTGCCAGCGCAGACACCCGGCTGCAGCGCGCTCGTGGGGGGCTCTGTAGACCCGGGGGGTGCTCACCGTCTGCTGCCTCCCTCTCGCCTTTGGCTCCGTCTCTTCCTGTGCTGAGCAGGATGCAGGGACAGGAGGGTTTGGTCCCAGTGTTCAGGCCAGGCATGATCTTGAGAACATCCGTGGTCGTGGGCTTGTCCTGGTGCTTTGGGCAGCCAGGGGCTGAGCTTACACAGAGCTCCCAGCCAGCTCTGGCCCATCTTAGATGGGAACATGTCACCCTGTCTGCTCCTCTAAGCCAGTGTGGGCACAGCTCCTGCAAGACACCGACTGCAGGGACAGCCCGAGCAATGGGAGTGCCCTGGCAGGGTTCTGAGCTTCCTTTAATCCAGGAAAGCAATTCAGCATGCCCTTGGCTCCAGCACATCCTGGAGTGTTTCACAGGATCTTGTCCCAGCAGCTGCTTTATGGATGTGCTGAGCCGCCGCAACCTCCCCATGGGCTGGGGAGGGGGGGTGGTCTGTCCCCCTCACCCCCCATATCTAGCCTGTGTCCCACTCCCCCTCCCAAAGCAACAGGAAGATGGGGCAATGCTTCTGCTCTGTTGCCTTTCAAAGAAGCATTTTAAAATAAGATTTTTTTTCTGTTTGTTTGTTTGTTTCTTTTTAACCAAAAAAGAGAAGAAAAAAGTTTGTGTTGATGGGTATTAAAAAAATGTTAATAATAATAAACACTCAAATTTATTTCATATAATCCTAGAGTAAAGATTAAAAAAAAAAATTAACTAGTTAAAATAGTAGATGCTATCCATATTGTTTAATCTATAGTAGATCCAAGTGATCCCAGACAGAGCAGAATGTAAAATAAACTTGTGAACACGATCATTGTTAACTTCCCTAGGAATTCCATGTTTTTTTGGTACTATTTTTCTGAAGCAAACAAATAAATGACCGAAAGCCTAACAAAATAATGGCCACCAACTGGTACCTTCTGTCAATCAAAGTCCTGAAGTTATTTTTATAGAGGGGAAAAAAAAGACAAAAAAAAGGATCTAATAATATGTATTTTTTTAAAAATATATGTTTGGGGTTTTATGTTGCTTTTTTAATAAAAATAGACAGATTTGGCTAGTCATGGAACAAAATAAGGAAGTTTTAGGCCATTAATTTTTGCCTTATACTGACTTCCAGCCTTGGGCTTGGAGCAGTAAATTGCAGAAAAACGTTCAAAGTTGCTGTTACTTTCCTTGGGCTGTTATTAGTATTTGAACTTCTCCAAGCACCAAAGGTGTGGGAAGATCCCGGGATGGGCAGGTGGGACCATCCCGGGGAGGAAGGCGAAGGAAAGGAAGATTGGGTGATCTCCCCTCTGTAAGGTGACAGACAGAGCTCAAAGGCAGTGAGGTGCCAGGCGGAGGCTCTGCCCTCGCATTGGGCAGTGTCAGGGCATTAGGGATGGTTTGTTCCCTCTTCATTTGTTTTCTTTCTTTTTCTTGGTTCTCTCTCGCCCCGGTTGCATTGCACTGGGAGATGCCGTGCGCCTCGGGATGAGCTCAGTTGTTTAGCATATGGCATCTTCCAGGAGATTTGGTTTGTTGGGTGTTTCTTTGCTCAGCCTCCAACCTTTAGGCTTGAGCATTGGAGCTGTGGGTGAGATGTTTCCAAAAGTCCCTGCTGGCCCAAGAGGCCCTTCTCGCAGCGATGCTGGGCCATGACATCCCTGATCCCACTGCTTTGCTTCCTGACAGCTGCCCTGACACTGTCCTGTTCACGGGAGAGTGACACTCGTGGCACATGCCTGGCTTTTGGCTGCAGGAGCACGGAGGAGGCTGAAGGCTGTTCTTAGCCCCAGGTAGGGCTCTGGACGGGTCCCGAGTCCCTGCAGTGCCGAGAGTGGGAGCGAGGGCTCCTCAAGCCAGCAGTGTGCAGTGAGGTGTTGTGGTGGCAGACCCGCTCTGGGCACTGCAGGGCAGGGCAACACAGCCCTGGCACCAACACTGGGGCAGGACGTGCCCCATGCTCCTGCCAGCTGCTCCATTCATTCCAGAGACAGGCCACTTCTCTCTGAAGCACTGGTGATGCTTTTCACTGCACCAAAATCTCTGTTTAAAGGAGAGAACTCAGAAAGAAACATGCAAGAGGCAACGTCATCATTAGAAAAGCCGAGTGCCACAAAGAAAACACCCTTGGAAGGTTAGCTCCCTCTGGGTTTAGCCTTTGCTCTTCTCTGTGTTGTGGCTCAGCCATAGCAAACCCAGGGATCTCCTGCAGCTTGGAAGCATCCACACAGATCCCAAAGCCTTTGAGAAGCGCAGTGGCTGCCCCTCACTCCCTGATGGTGCCTGCTTCAGGGGGCTGGGGTAGCCTTTACCAGCATTCATCACTCAGCAAAGCCATGCAATAGGTCAGGACAGGAATGAAGACAGTTCTCATTTGGTTTCTGTGTATAAATAGCACTGTGAATCTGAGATCCCTCCCCGGGACCCTCCCAGCATGCTGGGGTGTTTTCGGGAAACAGGGCACGATGTCTCCTGCGCTTCCGGAGGGGTTCGTGCTCGGTGGAATCAAGCACCTGGTCCTTCCCTGCTGGGTCAGCGAGGCAGCCTGTTTGCTCTTTCAGTTTTGTTTTACCTCATTTTTTTGTTTTGATACTTGAAGAAGCATCAGTGATGGACATTGTGCAGTGGTGCCCTGGACTGGAGAGTGGATGCACTTTATCGTCACTTGTGTACGGACAGTGGGTCCTATCCTGCCTCTGCCAAGCCCCAGCAAGGTGTCCTTGGTGGCAGCAGAGCCAGCATGGGCTGGTTCTTCCAAAACCCTTTCTAGGATGTTAGAGAGCAATCTCTGTGTTTTAGTGTGGGTTTTCACATCCTGTAGAAACTTGAAGTCATGTTCTGCTGTCAGCTGACCCAGTGAAAAATTCAGCTGGAATTCTGCTAGGCAGACTGGTTTGCTGGTGCTGTGCCAGTGGGAGACAGCAGAAGTTGGGCAGCTCCCATGTGACTCCCCTGTTCCAGTGGGTTACTCTACTGGAATTTGGAGTCACTGCAGCCCTGGCATGCTGCAGCATCCCCCCTGGATCTGCTCCAGCGTTGCTTCAGGGCTGCTAATGGAGCAAATTGAAAGTCACCCCCAGTAAAGTGACACTAATGTAAAATCTGGAGTAGTTCCACTACTGTCTGTGAGAAAATTAAGTCCCCCTCTAATGGTGGCACCGGGTTGCTGACAGCAGAATGTGCTTTCGGGGCTTGTGATGATGCTTTTGAAACAACTTGCAGAGAAATGGAGCGGTGAGACGTAGCAGCGTGGTGTGGCCGCAGAGATCTGCTCTTGGCTCCTGGGAGCAGGCACACAAGACACAGACATAGGCTGTTTTGCTTATCTGTGAAACCATCACCGTTATTTTTCCTTTTTCTTTATGAATTTTGTTCAAGGTAATCACTAAATGAAAGGGTGGGTGGGGGGTGGGAAAGACCAGGGGCTGGATCCTGTTTTGCAGTATGAGATTTGCTCCTGGGTTAGAAAGCAGTGTTAAGCAAATATGAAAGGCAATGGGCACAAGGGCTGGCGGATCCCAGACTGGCAGGTCTGATCGAGCCGCAGCCGCTGCAGAGCCGGCTCTGATCCCAGCCGCAGGCAAGCCAAGGAAATCCCCAGGGATGCCCAGAGCAACCCCCGGGCATCCGACTGCGCAGCAGTCGGGAGCCTGTGGGGCTGCAGAGGATTTCCTCCGGCTCTGTCCTGGTATCAAAGAGATCCAGACTCCAGCTTGCTGCCGTTGGGACTCTGGCAGAGCAGCTCTGGTGGGATTTCCCACATGAGACATGTGCTAAAACAAAACCTGAGCCGTGGGGTCCCCACAGCAGCTGATCTCACCATACCCACCCAGGGGAGAACAGCCCTGCCCAGCCCTTCATGGCTTTGCTTGCCCAGCACCACGTTGGCTTCCTCTCATCCTCGCTTCAGAATTGTTGTACAAGTTCATGTGTATCTGCTTTCCCTTGCATCCCGGTGCTGTCGCAGGGTCCTGCTCCACGATACTCCCACCTCGTGCTAAGCCAGCCGGCCACGGAGTCACCCAGCCATTGCTGGCCATCCCGACTGTGTGGCCCTTCCATTGAAAGACCATTCCCTATTATGTTGTGTTTGCTATTTTTTTTTTTTTCCTCTTTTCTTTTAACGTCATAGGAAACCTGTAGTCGGGATTGTAACTATTGGAAACCGATCACATGTTCCATCCAGGTATTTTCATCTCTCTGGCATTACACAAAAATAAAGGCCTGAGAGAGAGATATAACCGAACATAGAAGTAGAGTTAGGCTTGTTGTCTGAGTTTTGAGGCATATAGTATAATGGGAGAAGGAAAAAAATTAAAATAAAATAAAATTAAAATAATGATGTTGCACAACTTGTAGAAAACAAAGAAGGGAAAGGGTTAATGTATTAAATGTGCTAAATTACATTAAGAACTTAATTTTATTAAAGTATTATTACTTAAGAAACTTGGTATCTGCTCTTGGTTTCTGTCTGTTCACACTTTAGGAAGGGCGGAGAACAAGTTGGTGGGAACAAAGTGGTTGGGAACAAGGCCCTGCTTTCCAGGGCTGTGGGGTTGGAACTCCCTCTGCTACCCCTCCTGGGTCTCCCACCAGTCCCATGCCTTTGGCAGCACTTCTTGGGGTTCATTAAACCACTTGTGAGATGATGAGCCTCCTGAAAGAGCTGCTTCTCCCCGTCCTGGTGTTAGTGGGTCCCATGTCTGTGAGCCACCCTGTACCACATTTCATCCTTTCCTCTTCTTCATTCCAGCAGAAATCATCTAAAAATTGGAAAGCCTGAAACAAAACTGAGTTGCCCAGCCCAAAAGTGTCTCCATGGGCCTAAATGAACTCATGATCCCATGTGTCCATGCCAGTGCCTGGCTGATAGTATGTGCTATGGCAGTGAGCCCCAAGGGACACTTGGCTCAGCCCTGTCCATTTGTGGAGCCCTTTGGAGCAGCATCCATACCCTGCATACTCATCCCACCTCTCCAGCCGATGGGGCTGACATCACCTCTTGGCACCACATTTTGCTGTGGGCAGATGGTGAAGGAGGAGGTTGTGCTTGGCAGCTCCAGCTGCTCTGCGTGTCGCCAGGGCTTTGCCAGCTGGGGTGGGCACGGGATAGAGCACAGCCCATGGGCACTGGCCACCCTTCACCTGTGAACAGCCCCCGGCTGTGGTCAGACCCAGGGTATGACAGAGGATGGGTCTGGCCAGCTCAGGGATGAAGCTGCCTCTGGAGGGGGCAGTACTGAGCTGTAGGGACACACAGTGCCAGGGGTCTGCAGCCAAGGCTAAGGTGCTGCCAGGGCAGGGGTGGCTGCATTGTGGGTTGGATGAAAAGGGGCACACCCACATGGTGCAGCCTCTTCTGCGCCCTGTTTGTGCATCCCCACACTGCCCCTGTGCTGGCAGCAGGATCCAGCCTGTTCTGATCCTGATTTTCAAGCTCTCCCCTCTGACCTCCCCCAATAGGGCACCCCCTTGCCCAGGCTACAGTCACACCTTCCTCCCAACCCTCCTCCTCCTCACCCTTCATTGCCTGTGGGTGCTGCCCAGCTGCCCCGTGTGGGGCTGGCACCACTCCTGCCTCAAGGAAAGACCTGGCAGAGAGAGAAAAAGCCTCAACAGCAGGTTTATTTGGGGATTTTGCCTCAATTCCTGTTTCATTGACAAAACGTGCCCCAAGGAGAGACTCTGGCCCAGATCCTACTGGCTCAGCAGAGTGAGATGGGGTGACTGGGAGCACCTATGGAGAGAAAGAGATACCCCAAACCCCCACATTGCGACAGGGGCCATGCTCCCAGTACTGGGTCGATGGGGACAGGGTCTTCCACCTGCATCCCTCTTGACTGACACCTGCCAATCACCCCTGACACCAGCACTGGGCTCAGCACAGTCAGTCCCAGCATCTTGGGTGATGCCCACCCTGGGGGTGGCCCCAGGCAGGGGACAGGGCCACTGTCACCCTGCTAATGCAGCAGACACTCCATCCAGTGGTGGCGTATCCCCAGGCTGAGCCATGCAGCCACCAGCCATGGTGGCCAAACAGCAGGGAAGGGCCAAGCTGTGCCAGGGGGTCCTCACAGCTGGAGCTGAGCAGTCCCCAGTGCTGACACCAGCTCCCACACAGGGCACTGTGCAGAGGGACCATGTGCCCACTCTCAGCACCTCATCCCTGCCCTTACCCTCAGCCCCCCAAACTGCTGGGCCCCCCTTGTCCTCTCCTTGGGGCTCCCCAAAGGCCAAGGCACTCATACCCTGCTCCCATCTTTCTCTGTGGAAGAGTCCCAGCTTTTCCCTTTGCTGGGGTCCTGCCGCAGGGGGATCACAACACAAAAACAGTGTCACCCCCACACCTCACCCTGGATACCCCCAGCAGCACCCAGAGGCACTCCCAGCTCTCCATGCCGCAGGGACAGAGCTGGGCACAGCCAGCCATGTCACTGCTGGTTTCACTGGGCAGGAGAAGGGTGCACCCAGTGTCCCCCACCCCACCCACCCCATGGCGCTGCACACAGGGCATCACCAAACAGGGACTCGCCATGTTCAGGCTTGTTCAGTGCCACCCAGTCACACAGTGACTGTGCCTGCAGGGCTAAAGGAGCAGGGACGTGGGATGGCATGCCTCCAACCTTGGGGAGAGAGGGGAGACGCCCTGATGCTTTGCCTCCCCTCCTATTTTGGTTGGCCCACAAGGTGGAGCAGCACACGAGAAGTGCGATGGTGCACACAAAAGCAGCCTTGCCCTGCTCCGGGAGCTTGTGGCAGACAGAAGTGGAGAGTGAGACAAATTATACCACCATGGGCTGGGTGGTGGGGGGTCAAGGTGGGGGCACCCCAGGGGCTCAGATGTTCTGGCAGCAGGGCGTCTGCCGGCCCTCCTGCTGTGTGGGCAGCACCCGGATGGGCTCGATGGTGGTGGAGGGGCCAAACTCCGACTCCGGCTGCCCAGTGATCTGCCTCTGGGACACGATGCGGTAGATCTCTGGCAGCAGAGAGAGAGGGGAAGTGAAAAAACAATTCTTTAAGTAGGTATTTCAGTGGGGGATCTGCTCGCTCCACAAACACACAGCTCCAGGGGTGCAAATGCCCACCTCTCCCCATCCAGGGGAGCAGGATTCCAACCCAGATCCCACCCAGTACAGCCAGGGCCCCCAAGGGGTGTCCTGGGAGGACACAATGTCCAAAGCCATCTCTATCCCTGTCCCCTCTTTTCCTGGTTGCCCCTTACCCGAGAGGATGTTGTGGAAAGCCATCTCCACATTGGTGGAGTCCAGAGCAGACGTCTCGAGGAAGGACAGTCCGTTCTTCTCTGAAAGGACAGGGTGAGCTCAAGTAGGTGCCATGAGCTCCAGCAAGATGGGATGTGACTGGACAGGATGGGGAATGATACCTGCAAAGCTCCTGGCCTCATCAGTGGGCACGGCCCGCAGGTGCCGCAGGTCACTCTTGTTGCCCACCAGCATGATGACAATGTTGGCATCAGCATGGTCCTGCAGCTCCTTCAGCCATCGCTCCGCATTCTCATACGTCAGGTACTTGGCGATGTCATAGACAAGCAGAGCTCCCACTGCCCCCCGATAGTACCTGGGGCACAGTGAAGGGACAGGGTCACAGCAGGGCCCCGGGCAAGGGCTGTGGGTTGGGAGCAAGGAAACTCACGCTGAGGTGATGGCACGGTACCGCTCCTGCCCAGCTGTGTCCCAGATCTGAGCCTTCACCGTCTTGTTGTCCACCTGGATGCTCCTCGTGGCAAACTCCACCCCAATGGTGCTCTTGCTCTCCAGGTTGAACTCATTGCGGGTGAAGCGTGAGAGCAGGTTGCTCTTCCCCACCCCAGAGTCCCCGATGAGCACAACTGAGGGGCACAAGCACAGCGTCATCTCCCCCAGCCACCCAGGAAAGCCGCCCATCCCACAGCTTGGCAGTGATGGCAATCTCTCCATCCAGACCCCACCTCCATCTCATCCACGAGAAGCTGACAGGTGAGGGTGAAGCCAAGTAGGATCAGCTGCCTCCACTCCTGCTGGCAGCATCAGTGCTGCCCTTAAATACTCCTTGAGAAAATCCCTGCCATCACTGGGAAATTGCGAGGGGTTTCTGTCCCTGGGCATGGGAAAGCACCATATGCACTGATGTACCCGAAATGGGCAGGAAAGCAGGGTCAGAACCTGTGCGGGGACAGCCAGGCCAGAGGCCAGGCAGAGCTGGGGCTCCTCTTTCCATCCCTCTGTGCCCTCCAGCCCTGAGGACACACAGGAGGACTTAAAGACATGGTTTGAAAGGAAGCATCATCCTCCTCCTCCATTACTGCTGGTCCAGCCCATGAGCCGGGAAGTCCCTGGGTGTGGGTTAAATGCATTTTCTGCCTGTCCCAGATCTGGCTGGTTCCTGTAAAACCTGGTGAAACAGGCTCTGGGCAGTTTTATCACACACCTCCCCAGTCAAGTTTGTTGAGTTTATGACTCAACAGGTTTTTGTTTTTATTTTTTAAGTTATTTTTAATTCCCTCACTGCTGTACACCTCACTGGTGTACCCAGACACTTCACTTTGTCCACTTGTGGGACACATCTCCCCACCAGGGTTGGACAACAGCAGGGCTGAGGTCACAACCATCTGGTGACCATGGTGGGGAGGACATGGGAACAGCAGCTCCAGCAAGGGGCCACTGGGATGCTGCACACTACAGGAGCTACAGCAAGGCACAGCTACACTCAGTCAATGCTCAGTAACCATCATCCTGCAAGGATGTTGCTCCATGTCCTGGAAAACACCTTCCTGCCTGGATGACACCTTCTCAGCTCCAGCTCATAGACATGGCCCCCTTGTATGGTGCAAAGCCCCCAGCCATGCAGCCACCCCATTGATCAAACCCCCAGTGCAGGGCAACCAGCAAACAGCCTGGCTCCAGGAAGCCCAGCAGCATGCGAAACAACTCCCTAGGATCACTGAGGAAAGCAGGAAGGCACCAGAGTGTCGCTGGCAATTGCTGTGTCAGCACAGCCAGTGAATGAGGGAAGGGCAGTTCCTCCATAGCATCATAGAATGGTTTGGGTGGATGGGACCATAAAGCCCATCTTGTTCCACCCCCTGATTCCACCACCCCAGGTTGCTCCAAGCCCTGTCCAACCTGGCCTTAAACACTTCCAGGGATGGGGCAGCCACAGCTGCTCTGGGCACCCTGAGCCCGGGCCTCACCACCCTGGCAGCCAAGAATTCCTTCCCAATACCCCATCTAACCCTACCCTCTGGCAGTGGGAAGCCATTCCCTGTGCCCTGTCCCTCCATCCCTTGTCCCAAATCCCTCTCCAGCTCCCTTGGAGCCCCTTTAGGCACTGGAAGGGTCTCTGAGGTTTCCCCAGAGCCTTTTCTTCTACAGACTGAATACCCCCAGCTCTCCCAGCCTGGCTCCAGAGCAGAGGGGCTCCAGCCCTTGGACCATCTCTGTGGCCTCCTTGACTTGTTCCAGGAGCTTCACATCCTTCCTGTGCTGGGGTCCTCAAGCTGGAGGCAGCTCTGCAGGGGGGTCTCACCAGAGTAGGGCAGAGGGGCAGAATCCCCCACCTTTGCCCAGCTGCTAGGGAGGCTTCTCAGCTGCTGCCCACTTTATGGATGTCTGAGAGGACCATAACAGCCTGAACTACCCTGGACAAACCAGTAGGAAATGCAGGCCGGTGGCAAGACAGGTTCATTATTGCTTCCTGAGCCTCAAAGTTTTGATCTGGGCTTAGTCTTTTATTAACAACGGGAAATTGCTACTTCCCCAGCTCAACTGCCGCAATCCCCATCCTGGCAGTGCTGAGCTCCATGGCAGGCTCCCGAGGGCTTTGGACCACACCAGGGATGCAGGGTGGGTGGTGCAGTCCTGCAGCCTGTGGGGATGATAAGCCAAATGTCCCTGAGCTTGAATGGCTGGAGGAGCTGGAGCAACATCCCCCACTCCAGGCACAAAAGCATTTGACGCACTCTATCCTTGCTGCCTCCAAACATGCATCCTGTGAGCACTGGTGAATATCCTCAGCGCACAATGTTTCACTGCAGGGGTGGAAACAGCCTGGAGCTCCACATGGAGCCCCAAGGAAGGGTCTCAGGAGCAGCCATGCCCAGAGCTGTTCCTCAACTATACTGAACCCCTCCAGCAGCATTGGAGCCTTGCACAGATGGAATGTGCATTGTGCTTTACAACAACTGATGCACCCATTTCAGTGGAACTCAGGATAATGCCACCTCCAGCTGTGACAATCTCTCTTTTCTTAGGGAAGAGGCTGAGCTCTGAAGAGCTGTTGGACCTCGGGAGCCCCAGCCCAGCTCCATGCCCCTGGACACTGCAACCCCCTTGGACTCTGCTCCTGCTTTGGGAGGAATGAGCTGCCCTTGCATTGAAAACAGGGTTCTCCTATTTTTTAAGAACTCCAGAGACCACCATGAGACCCAGGAGGGGAATGCAGATCCTATGGTGAGCCATTCCCAGCCCTGGCTCCTGGAGAATCACAGGTAATGGATAGATGCAGGAGGACCATGCACCAAAGCCCCCTCAGAGCCACACTGCTGGCACAGCACCAGATGGGAAGCAGAGAGCAAAGCAGCTGGGAGAGCTTTGGGCTGGGCATTGCACTCGATGCACCACTCAGCGTCAGAGTTTCCCTCACACCAGGTCCCAGACTAACTCCAGGGAGGAGGATTTTCCTGGGCAGTGGCCAGGAGAGGTGTGCAAGGAGCCAGGGGCTACCAACATGCTGCTGGCTGGAATTACGATGTGTCGGTGGCTAGAATTACTCGGGGCCTTGCAGGCAGGCCTGCGTGGGTGGGCAAGGCTGACTCACAGCCACCCACCAGTGAGGTCACACCCTGGATTTTATGGCTCAGGAGGCTGTGGCACTGCCAAGATGTCCCTTTGCTTCTCCAGCACCGGCTTTGGCCACAGCAGACAGCGGAGAAGCCTGGCATGCACAGGGTTGGGGTTGTTTCCCGGGGATGCTGGGCTCCCACGGCCAGAAACGCCAACGTTGTGTCTCCAAGGGCGGGTCCCTCTCCCCACTCTGTGCACAGCGGTGAGGTCATGCCATGACCAGCACCAGGAAGGACAACCCCGGATCCCTGGATCCTTCCCCTCCAGTGCAGCCAGGGAACAGCACAGCTTTCTCCCCTGGGGTTGCTCTCTCAGCTCCCAGACATGCTCCCCTCACCCAGCCCCACAGAGCAGAGCATCCATGGGTGCTCAGAGGCTGGCACACCACCCACCAGCCTTCCCCACCACCCCCAGGACCAGCACCTTGCCATGGCCACAGCCACCCCTCCCAGGATGCTGTGCACTCAGGACATGGCTTCAGCCTCCCGCAGCAGTAAAAAGGTGCTGTAATGAGCATCGGGACCACAAACTATCAGAGCAGCTCTAGCAAGCCCTCCGACCACAGCAGCACTCCAACCCCGGCCACAGCAGCACCCACGCTCTTTCCCAGCACAGTGGAACACCACAATAAGCCCCCGTCCCAAGAACTGGGAACTGAGTGTTATATCCCAGTATAAGCCCCAGCTTCCAGCCCCATGCCGAGGGTGCTGCGTGGAGCCAGCCTTGACGGCAGCAGGCTGAGAGCGGGCACAGCGCATGGCAGGCATGGCCAGCGCAGGCCGGGCAGCAGACCCACCTTTGAAGAGATAATCGTACTCATCGTCCTTGCCCCGCATCTCGGCCAGCACCACAGCCCCACTCCCACTGGGCCACCTGGGATTTCCGCGCCTTATCCAGCCCTAGCAGGGGCTGTCCCCCGCCGCTCATTGGTGGCGACAGCCTTTCCTGCTCGACACCCATTGGCGGCCGGGGCTGCCCGTCACCACACAGGTGTGCTCACCTGCGCCAGGTAAGGGGGACAGGGAAGCTGCATGGCGGCAGGGACAGGTTACCGCCTGTGTGTGCTCCTGATGGGGACAGTGCTGGCCATGCGCTTCACGCAGAACCGTGGAGCCGTGACGTGGAGCTGGGCTGGCACGGTCCGGCATGGTGTAAAGGGAAAGCGAGTGAAGACACGAAGAATCCAGCAGGAATTCTCCCAGTTCCGAGGGGTTTCAGATGACAGGCAAAGGCTGTGTCATGGTTTAAACTGATAAAGTTCGAACAGGGGATGTGAACTGTGAAAGGCTGCATGGGGAGGGGACACAGGCTTTAGGGTGGGAGTGGGCACAGAGGGAACATGGCATTGAGGTGGGAGAGGGCACAGGGTGAGCATAGCTTCAGGCTGGGAGGGCGTGCAGGGCGGCCACGGCATTGGGGTAGGAGGGGGCACCGGGGAGCCATGGCATCCAGCTGAGCTGCTTTGGAGGCCACAATCTTCAGCACATCATGAAGGTGGGGACCCAGGGAGTCAACCACAAACACGCAGGAATTCCAGCTCAGTAAACCTGCATTTCACAAGTCCTTTAATGATTGCGTCACCCCTGTGCTGGACACAGAGCTGCTCCCGGCCCCATGGCACTGCCCTGTGCTGAGCCCCATCCTGCCATGCAGACAGCAGGGACCTTTGCTTGGTCCTGCTGTCATGCTTGCCCCTTGTCTAGGGATGGGACAGATGTCTAGGGATGAGACAGCCAAGGACTGAGTGCTGTCATTTCACTCCTTAGGGCTTGGCTCAACCCCAGAGCCCCAGACCCCTGGTGGGACAGACATCTGTGGGTCAGACACATCCTCAGTGCATGGCACAGGGTGGCCCCATGGGAGCAACCCCAGAGCCAGAGGCAATCAGAGAGGCTCCCGTTGCTGGCATGATCCTGGCCAGAACCTCCTGGCTTCTTCCCCAGAAGTGCCTCGGGGGTGTCCTGGTCCTTTGCCTTGCAGGTCCAGAAGGGCTGAGGCAATGTGTGACAGTGGTGATGCTAATCAGGGCCCAGCAAAAATGAAACAGAGAGAGAAGATCTCCTGGAACTGGTGCTTCTCACTGTTTATGGCAGAATTTGGCCCTTGTCCAGGCTGCTCGTCCCCACTGCCCCAGGACAGGGGTGGCACTGCAGGCAGGGTGACACCAGCCTGTGCTGGTGGCCCCTGGTGTGTCCCGGGGCTGTGGGGCTCCCCAGGGGCTTCCCGGGGTGCCCAGTGGGCTCAGAGGGCCACGCAGCACGGGCGCCTCTCCGCCTGTGCCGGGGCCGTGCTTGAGGGGTTCTCACTGGCAAGTGACACTGTATTGCTTTGGCTGCTCCTCTGCTTCTGCTTCTGCACTTTGTGGAAGATTTCTGCAAAAGAAGAGGTGCTGGGGGTTCTGTGTGTCAGCCAAGGCCCCCTGGGGATGCAGGAACAGCTTCAAGCTCAGCATGCCAGTGACTCTCCTTCCCCTCTATGCAGCAGAGGGCTGACTTGAGGGGTAAAAAGGGAGCAGCTCCCACAGGTTGCATCCCTGCCGTGCCTTGGGAACACCCTGTGTTTGGGCAATTTCCTCTTGCCCAACCTGGGATTAGTGCTTCACTGTGCTGAGGCTGGCAGCTCACTGGGCCAGGCTGGCTCAGCACAACACTACACAGCACAGCATGGCATGGCACAGCACTGCACAACTCAGCACAGCATGGCACACCTCACTGCCCTGATGCTGCCGACTGCCATTCCTGGAGAGCTGCTCTTGGACTCCATCCCTGTCCCCCCAGGTTCCCATGTCCAGTTTAGCAGGATGCTGGAGACGTCAAGTCATGAGCCCAGGACAACAGGAAGGGGACTGGAGATTATGGGGGAGAAGCAGCCCCTGGGGCTTCAGGGATGCCCAGGGGCCGTGAGAACAAAGCTGCGGGTGTGGGGAGTGAAACACTCAGCACCAAAGGCTGAAAACCAAACCAGCCAGAAAGACACCACCAAAACCAGCCCCAAAGACCTCACGAAACTAGCCCCAAATAGCCCAGATGGAGCAGGGAGAGAAGTGCTGCACATCCTCTGCCCAGCCCTGCATCCCTGGGAAGGGACCCCATGATGCCCTGGGACCCCACTGCACAATGGTGCCACTGCCTGTACCCTTCAGGATGGTCTCGAATGCTTCCTCGACATTGGTGGAGTCCAGCGCTGAGGTCTCAATGAACAGCAGCCCATTGTTGTCTGCAAGGAGAGGAGCCCCCTGAGATGATGCAGAGCCCAGCGAGGACATGGCTCCAATTGGGAGCACCTTTAGAGATGTTCAGGTGCCTGCACTGGTGCAGGTCTGTACTGTTGGGGAGGTTCCCAAGCCCCCAACCCTGTGGCAGGGTGCCACCCTGTACCTGCAAACATTTTTGCCTCTTCCATGGGCACCTCCCGAGCCTGTGCGAGGTCCGTCTTGTTCCCCACCAGCATGACAACGATGCTGGCCTCAGCATGATCGTACAGCTCCTTCAGCCAGCGGTCCACCACATCGTACGTCTGGTGTTTGGTGATGTCAAACACAACCAGGGCACCCACGGCTCCCCGGTAATACCTATGACAGAACCCCATCATCACGACACACTCCAGACACCCTCCCACCATCCTCACCCATGGGGCTGAACCATGAAAGCATTCCCCCCGAAGTCCCAGGAGAAGCCCAGATTTCAGGCCTCCCATCCTTACGCTGAGGTGATGGCACGGTACCGCTCCTGCCCAGCTGTGTCCCAGATCTGAGCCTTCACCACGGCGTCTTCCACCAGGATCGTACGGGTGGAGAATTCCACGCCAATGGTGGTGCGGCTGTCATGGTTGAACTCGTTGCGGGTGAAGCGAGAGAGCAGGTTTGTTTTTCCCACCCCAGACTCCCCGATCAGGACGACTGTGGAAGGAAGGAGAAATCCCACTGGGCTGCCCCAGCTACCAGCACTAGCTGCATGGGCATTGTTCACTGTCCCATGACCCCAGACAAGTCACAAAGGCCGGGCAGCTGTGTGGGTATAACCCCTGGTGTGGTCGCTCCTTCAGCAAACGGGGGGTCCCTGTGGCAGCCCAGCTGTGCTCCCTAATGCTGGTGCAGCCCCAGAGCTGTTCAGGGGGGTCATGGCTACCGGGCTCTGGGCAGCAGGAGCAGGGTGAGGATGTTGTCGCGCCCTGGGTCACCCTGCTCCGGTGTGCACCCAGGATGGGTGGCATGCTAGAGCCTGTCTGTCCCCACTTGCCCAAAGGGAGCACTGAGGTCCAGTAGAGTCCAGCCAGTAGCACTTGGCAGAGATGCAGGACACTGGTGCCTGGGGCCCAAGGAACTCAGGATGGGAGGTGAGGTTGTGCCCCCATTTCTCCAGCTCAGGTTTGATCCCATGTCCTTTGCATGTGCCACTGCCCACGCCACTACAGCAAATGACTTTCCAGTGCCCATTGCTCTTGGGGGTTTCAGGCTCTCATGGCATTTATATCTCACACACTCAGCCCCAGCTTTCACAGCCCCCACAGTTTGTGCCAGCAATTTGCCTGGCACTCCACACCCGCAGCCTTGGGGTGAGTGTGGATTTCCCCGGGCCCCTGTGGACCCTGGCACTGCTCACCAGCCCTGGCCTCACTGCTGTCAGTGGTGCTGTCAGCCTGCTCCCCGGTCCTCTGACTCTTCATAGCTCCCGGTGCCCATCACAGCTACAGGGATAGTCAATTATGTCCCAGCTCGGGACACAGCAGCTCTGGGGAAAAGGCACCTTAGTTCCCTCCCCGCAGCTCCTGCTCCATCTCTTTTGGGGAAGGAAGGGGTCGCATCGAGCGCAGGACTCACCCTTGAAGACAAAGTTATAATCCTCATCGGCGCTGCCCATGTCGCCCCTTGCTGCCGCCTGCCCTCGCAGGGCCGCCCTGGGTTTCCTCCTTCCCGCTGCCAAGCCTCGAGCAGAGGGCGGGGCGGGCCGGGCTCCCGGAGGCGCCGAGGGTGGAGATGGAGCGAGCAAAGGTTCCTCTCTGTCGAGGGGCGAGCGGGAACGAGGGGCGTTCGGGGCAGCGCGGAGGGTCTGGGGCAGCGGCGGCGAGAGCGGCCGGGTTGGCGACAGCGCGGCCGGTTGACTCAAGGGGTGGGACCGGGTGTCGCAGCGCAGGTTGGGCAGGTAGTGTCACCCCTGGGACCGTCACGGGGTGGCTGGAGGAGGAGCTAGGGCCTGATCCTGACTGCAGGGCAGCCTGGGGCAGCAAGGACAGCATGAGCAGTACGGTCAACATGGGCAGCGCGGGTGGGGGAAGTGCGAGGGCACTGTCAGGTGTGAGAGCAGTGCGGGCAGGCCGGGGCAGCGCAGACAGAGCAGTGAGGGCAACGCGAGCGGCGTGTACAGTGAGGGGGGTATGGGCGGGGAGGGCAGTGTGAGCAGCGTGGGGACTGAGGGGTGCGATGGCATCGACGGCAGCCTGGGGCAGCACGGGCAGAGCAGGGCAGTATGGTGCGGTGGCAGCGATGGCAGACCGGGGCAGCAAGGGCAGAACAGGGCAGTGTAGGGTGTGTTGGCAGCTGTGCCAGGAGCAGAGCCCGCGCTCAGCCCCGCTCCGCCGGCTGTGAAGGTTCCCTCGCCTCTGCTGCCATCGTGTGAAAGCCAGGGAAACTGGGATGGGAATGAGCCCCCATCACCCCCCAGCTATCCCAGTGCAACCAGCAGGGCTGTGTGGGGGCTCGGCTCTGTTGTACCCCCTCCCCTTTGACAACAGCCCCTTGCAGCCTCTTGTCTTTCTCCAGGGCAAAGGGCACCCCCAAAACACTGCCCAGGCACTCCCAGCCAGGCTGGGTTGTGTCACCTCTCAGGTCCCCCAACAGCAGATGCAATGGACACAAACATCAAACACGCTTTTATTTCCCCCAGCTTTTGTATTCACCCCACCTTATTTTTAACACAACACCAGAGCTCTGGGATGCCCATTTGGCCACTCACACCCAACCCATGCAGGTGACGGTAACAGCGTTGGAGCCCAGCAGCACCTCGGAGCCCTCCACTGCCGGCTTAGGATGCGGCCACCTGCGTGAGTGGCTCCTCCAGGTACTGGACCAGTGCCTGTGCCTGCAAGTGGAGAACGGCATGAGCTGTGCTCAGGTGGGTTTTGCAACCTGTGTGCCCACTGCCCACTTGCTTATTGTAATTTATATTTCAGTTTAGAGCCTTAAAAAGATGTGATGTGGTGCCTGGGCAGGCATGGGTGACAGAGGAATCTCTGCAAGGTGCAAAGAGCGTCCCAGGCATGGCAGCTTCCTCTAGCCCTTCCATCCCAATCCTCCTCGACAGCTCTTTCCCACACTAAAGCAGGAATACAGCCCTGTGGCCCCCCTAGCCACCTCCCCACCAGCATTACCTTGGCCTTCAGCATCCCAAATCCGACCGTCTCCTTGGCATACATGCAGAGTAGCAGGTTTGCTACCCGTGTGATGGCTACTCGCCCCTCCTGCCCAGGGAGAAACAGCACCTGTCACACCCTGGCTGGGCCTGGACCCCCAGCACGGTTCTGGGGGACCCCCAGCATCACAGCCAGGTCCCCAGGGAGGGCAGGGCAGGCCCCAGCCCCACGTACCATACAGTCCATGAGGATAAATTTCAGGTTGTCCTCATTGAATGCCTGGTGCCCGTTCTTGTCATAGGCCACCCAGATGTTGCTGGCGATGGCTGCAGTGACCCTGGCATCAGTGTCCCCATAGCCCGAATAGGCAAGCAAGGACCCCTCGTTGTTCAGCAGCCTGGGAAGGACACAGGAAGGCAAACTGATGCCTCTAACACCAGACCCCCTTTCAGCAGAGGGGCAGAGCAAACCCCCCCTACCCAGTCCTGAACACTGCTCCCAAGACACCCCACTTAGAAGGGGTTTTGGCAGGGGATGGGGGGTTTCAAGGCCAGAAAGCTCTGGGGTGGCCCCAGGCCCGAGCAGGGCAGTGCACGGCTGTGGTGGCTGTGTCTGTTGAAGCAGTGGGACCTGCCACAGGCTGAGCATGAGGCTGGGGGATAAACACTGCACTGTGCATGGCCCTGGCAGAGTTAACAAGGTATCCCAGCACTGGCCATCAGGAACGGTGCAAGGCCCCAGCCCGACACACTGTGCACGGCCCCAGCACCGTCCAGTGTGTGGCCTCAGTCCCATGCATGTCCCTGAGCAGGGCCCCTCGCCTCCCCTGGGCAGGGACAGGAGGGAGGGCAGAGAGCATCCCCAGACAGGGGCAGGAACTGGGGCTGGGGGCAGGGGAAAGACAGGCAGCATTCTTGGGGAGGGGCAGCATTCCCGGGGTAAGAGCAGAGAGCATCCCCTAGAGCAGGGACAAGGGCCGGCGGCATCCCTGGAGCAGCGACAGGGGCAGCATGCCCGAGGCGGTGCAGGACAAGGGCAGGAGCAGGGACAGGGTCTGGGGCAGGAGCGAGGGCTTGGACAGCAGTGAGGGCGGGGGCAGCACTCTCTGGAGCAGGGACAGGGGCTGGGGCAGCATCTCCGGGCAGGGGCAGCATCCCCGGGCAGGGGCGGCAGCCCCCCACGCAGGGCCAGCGACAGCACCCCCGGGCAGAGGCGGCATCGCCGGGGTAGGTATAAGGGAAACATCCCGGGCAGGAGCAGCACCCCCCCGCAGCGGAGTCACCCCGCACCAGAGACCACCCGGTGCCCGCCACCGCCGCCCGGGGAAAGCCGCCCTCCCGCACTCACAGGGTGCTCTGGACGCCGCCGGTGTTGGCCTGGCTAAGCACCTGCGTCAGGGCCTTGGGCCGCAGCATGGCCGCCGCCGGGACCGCGGGGCGGGGGTGG
>VZTX01001405.1:0-18818 GCA_013400915.1 Pardalotus punctatus | reverse complement strand
TTTTTTCCTTTTTTTTTTTTGTAGGGGGAGTGGGGAGGGAGAGAATGGGGGAGAAAAAGTTACTGGAACGTGTGGCAGAGCCGCCAGAAATAAATGGCTGTCGCCACCAAACAAAACCCCACAGGTTTCACTTCCAACGTGTCCTTTCTAGGCTGTAGCTGGACCTCAGCACGAGGTAGTGGCTCTCAGTAGGATAAAACGGGAATTCTGTACGAAACAAACCAGTCTGGAGTTCCAAGTGCATCGATTTGTGTTCGTGTGAATTTATGGAGTAAGTTTTGAATGGCGTTAAATCGTGTCCGACCAAGTGACTGAGTTTGTGGCCTGTGATCTCCCTGACTGAAGTACCCAGGAATTTTGTGTTCTCAATATGGCTGTAGTGTTGGTAAAGAACTAATAAGCAGAAAATAAAGCAATTATACAGCGGAGCTCTCCTGGTATGTTACTTATATTGAATTATGAGAGAAGCAGAAAGGGGCAATCTGGTGCTGGAATTGGGTGTTGTGCTGGCATAAAGAGGGCTCTGTTCTGGATCTCCCAGATTGGAAGCCTGGCTGGAACTCCTTTGAGAATTAGATGAGAGACTATTTTTCTAAGTGGAAAAGGAGGATGCTTCTTAATATTCCCACTTGAGCAAACTTTACTGGCAGGGTTCTCCATCCTCGGTGCCAGCCCCACGTCAGTTGGGAAGGTGAGGGCATGGAGGGACTGTCACTGCTGTGTGCCAGGGAGGAAATTCCTCGGAAAGGGCAGCCATGAGGCCGGAGTGGAACACGCAGGGATGGACAGAAGGGCCGATGAGTGACTAGGGGCGCTTGTGGAGTGACAGATGTGACGTTGGGAGCACACAGTGCCTGAGCAGGACGCAGAGAGCCGATAAAAGGACTCGGGCAGGTGCTGGGGCTGTGCGGTCACCACGGCCAAAATTCTGCACGGAGCCCTCCCCATCCAGGGTGTTCAGGCTCTGTCTGCCTGGCTGCCAGTCCAGGGTGTGGCTGTGTAAATGTATATACTCTGGCTTAATTAAACTCCTCGGAGCTGGGAGACAAGAAGGGGGAACTGGTGTCTCTGTGGCTGTAGTAGTGAGTCACATCTCAAAATGCCGGCGCTTATCGAGTTCCATGGGAGCTCTGAGCCCCACTCGGGACCAGGCTGTGACTCAGCCCTCAGCAGGGCTCTGCCCCCGTCACAGGGCCCTGTCCTCATGGACAGGCCTTGGAAAAAGTGTGCCCACCATTCCTAATTGGAAATTATCCTGCTGAAGCGAGTCCTCCCAAAGGAACGCGTCTCGCTTTAAAAACATTGTCAGAACAGCTGGGCACGAGGGCTGTGAGCGATGGGCCTGGTGGAGCTGAGGTGATATCCCTATATCCCTTCTCACTGGGATTTGGAAATGGGAAAAAAGGGACTGCCAGGAGCAGAGAACTTGCTGTGGATGTGGAAGCAGCCTCGGTGTGAGCGCTGTGACTCAGACTTCCCTTTAACACACGGCTGTGCTTTTTATCTTGGATTTGCTTCTAATATCTGTCCAGCCCGACGGGCTCAGCGTGGGGAATGCAAAATCCCCTCAGCTTTGGTGATTTCTGGAAGCTAAGAAAAAGCTTTCCCCTCGCCTTGTGGGGAGGCAGCAGCTCCCAGGGGCTGTTGGTGAATGAGTGTCACCTCTGCTGACTGACTCAGTTCCTCTTCTGAGGTCCTGAGCGCGCCCCAGCACCGCTCATATTTCGGAATTACGTCCGAGCAAAGGCTCTCAGGGCTCCAGGCCAAGGTGGAGCCCCACAATCCGTCTCCCTTTCAAATTTGGGAGCACCCAAAGAGCAGAATGGTGTAATTTTCGCCCTGTGTCAGCTCTGGAAGGTGCAGGGCTGAGTCAGAGCCCCGGGAGCTCTGGGGAAGGTGGTTTTTACAGGCGGGAAATGGGGTGTGCAGGGGTTGTCCAGGAAGTGGCTCTGCTCTTGCTTCAGAACAGGTATCTGTGGCCTCCTTAAGAAAGGAGGGGGAAAAAGTCAAGATGTGAGTCACTGCTGAGTCTCACAGCGGTTTAACAGGCTCTGGCCCTTGCTTTGCCTCAAGTTTTCCCTTCCAGAGGATGCATTTCACTCCTCTGTTCCTGGTTTTTTTGGTTGCATCCTCCAGGACAGCTTTAGTAAGTTAAAATGCTTCAGCAGGGTTTAATGGGTGTCCAGTGAGATGGAAATTGGTGATGCTTGCAAACAGTAGCACTTAAAACACTTTGTTTTCCTCAGGAGTTTTCAGGTGAGCGCAACCCCCAGGGGTGCCACCAGCAAGTCCTGGATCCATACAGGATCCCTGTGCTCCAGCTGCTTTTCAGTGGGTGAAAACTCCCTCGGTGGCTAAACAGAGAAAAGGAGGGAGCCAAAGTGTAGATAAGAGCCTGAACTCCTGGCTGTGAGGGTGGGCAGGCCCTGGCCCAGGGTGCCCAGAGCAGCTGGGGCTGCCCCTGGATCCCTGGCAGTGCCCAAGGCCAGGTTGGACAGGGCTTGGAGCAGCCTGGGACAGTGGGAGGTGTCCCTGCCATGGCAGGGGTGGCACTGGATGAGCTTTAATCCCAGACCATTCTGGGATTCTCTGATTCTGTGAACTCCTAAAATTATCCCCATGCTTGTGCCTGGAATGGATTCCTTGTCTGAACTGCAAGGGGGACAACGCTGCCTGAACCAGGCCCCAGCTTCATCCCGAAGTTTCTGATGGAGCAGGAGGGGAGGTTTTCTCTCTCACCATTGCACAAGATGAAAACCTGCAGAAAGCTGCAGCAAACACTGCATTGCACCTGATGACTGCCGGGCTGTTTTACGGGAATGCACTTTTATTTCACATTTGGGGGGGGAAAGGGGAAAACCTCAAGCAGCCTCTGCAGTTACAGGAGAGTGGGACACAGGGTGAGCTGGCTGAGACACCTCAGAGGCAAGGGAGGCGATTTCCCAGGATCATCCTGGGCTACTTGAGAAGACAATATTGCTCTTTTTGTGGCTGAGCTCCAGCAATGCCCCTCCCATGAGGGTCCACCAGAGGAAGGCACCTGCCTGGATCATCGCTGTTGGGGATGGAGAGGAGCAGAGGGAAGAATCCAGGGCCAATCCAGCCTCAAAATACCTCTGCCATTCATGCAAAGCTGCTATTGGAGAAGGAACTCATTCCATGAAGGCTGGGAGTTCCAGGGCCTGCTGTGCCTGGTGCTGACAGCTTCTGACTGGGCAGCACCGCTGGCTTGGTGTGCTTGCTCCAAGGGAGACTTTGCACTTTGTGTGTGGAACGTGGGATTGCAAAGTCCCTGTGCTGTTAATATTTGTTATTTTTGCCCTGAGGAGCTTTGTAGGTTTTCCCTTAGGAAACGGGGGGCTCCTGTGGAGCAGCACAACCCCGTGGCTGAGAACGTCGAGCTGTCACGCACCGGCGGAGCGGGATGCGCCCGCAGTTATCCCATTAGCTCAACATCTGCCAGGATGCCTTTCCCCACAGGGGCTGGATTAGGCTGGAACTGACCCAGCTCTCCGGGAAGATTTTCCTATCACGTACTTGTGGCTTTCAGGCTGCTGCCCCGGCTGTAACCAACCCCAGCACCCGCCTTGCACCGCAGAGAGGGAGCTTTGGCAGGCGAGCAAGGGTTTGGCTTTACCCCTGCCTCCAAAGAAAGTCTGTTAAGTGTTCAAATTCCATCCTGTATATTCTGGAGCGACTCGTATTTTGAATATAATGAGTTTTTTGGGCTGTGATGACTCAGACTGGACCGGTTTTCACATCAGCACTGAAAATAGAAGCATTTGGGTAGGGAGGTGAGGAGCAGCAGCAGGACAGACTCTGCTGGGGTACTCGGTGGCTCCTTGCTGCCTGACACAAAGGTTTGGGATGAGCTTTGCCGGCATTTGCTCGCTGGAAGAAGTGCCAAGCTCAGCAAGGGCCGGTGTGGAAGCCGCTGGCGTCCGGCACTGCATTGTGGAAGGAGTTGAATCGCTGCCAACGAGCTGTCCCTGGATCTCTGGCTCATCTTACAACCTTGGACTCGTTAATGAATCCAAAGTCCTCCAGCCTTTGCCTCCACACATCTTGAGTTTGTGGCATTTGTGAGCCAAGGTCACCATCGGGGCTGGGATGTGGGCGCTGGCAATGCTCCTGGGCTGCTCCTGCTGCTGCTCTCCTGCAGCTCTGCTTTGGATCTGCTCCTGGCCACGCTGGCTGCAGCCTTCTGGCCTCTGCAGGGAGGGCTGGGAATATTGCAGGGAATAGGGCAGTGGTGTGTTCTCCTTTAAGGAACGCTGCCTGCAATCTCAGGATCTCGGCTCCTGCTGTACCTGTTTGGCTGATGCCTCATGGAGAAATCCTGCTCTGCATTTCCCTCTGCATGGGAGGTTTACACTTTTAACCACAGCACCAAAACTTCCCAGCTTTTGGTTTCATCATGGCCATTATGATTTGTGAAGGGGGATACATCTCCCCATGAGGATGAGCTGCAGCTTTTCTACCTTTTTAGGAGCTGCCTGTGGCTTTCCCTGACCCAAGGCCTCCAGGTCAAAGCCTTGAACTTCTTGCTGTACTGCCACACTCGCTTTTTCTCTCCTCACCATCCCAGTGTCCCCCCAGCCCCGCTCTGCCATGGGGGAGAGGGGCCTCCACAGCTCCTCCTTCTCCTCTCCAGGCTCTCCTGCTCCCGGAAACGCTCTGAGCAGTGAAACTGGTTAATCACGTTGACACTGGAGGAGTGCTGGCATCCGAGAGGGATCTGTGGATTAACTGGTTCCGGTGTTTGCCAACTTCTCGGCAGCCCGATGCGTTATTCGGCACCCGGGCTGCTTTCAGGCCTTCAGAAAATCTGGAGCTTCCCAACACTTGAGGGTTTATGAATTGATGTCTCTCCTTGCCGCTTCCTCCTCTTTTGGATTGCCAATTAACCACAGGCAATTAAACACCAGACCTGGAGTATTTTGCTGCCGGTTCCGTAGTCTGCAGAGGAGGCTTGGGGCACCCGCAGCTTCCTCCTGGGCTCTATCCCACCTCCCAGCATCCACCCTTGGGGAACCAGGTGCTATTTAAGACATGGGATCTGTGGACTCGTTTAACATATGCCAACACCCCGGCATTCCCAGGCTGCCAAAAATGTATGCCATGGCACTGGGGAAGGCCCCAGGACAGCCACAGCTGCGTGGCTCCAGAGCAGCCCATTCCCAAACCTGCAGTTCAGGCTGGAGCACTTGCAGATGGCAGATAGGGAGGGAGAGGTGACTCATGGAGATTAAATATCCTGCTGCACCTGCCTGGCAGGCAGCAATGGCTCAACACACCAACGGCACTCATAGCCGGCTCCATCGTTCCTGCTCTTCTTCTGCCTCCAGGTATAGGGGAAAACTGGGAAAGGCAGAAGCTGTGGTAGCTGGGACACCCCTGGGGGAGGCAGGAGGTGGTGGATGAAGAGACAAGAGGACAGAGAGGCAGAGCAGTGCCTGGGGGAGGCTTGCTCTTCCTCAAACACACTTATATCCATTGGTTTCAATGGCAAAACCTGGATTGCCGCATCCTTTCCCACGCCGCAATCCCACCCTGACTTCGTGCCAGCGGAAGGCACCTGCAGGGCCATCAGGTCCGAGACAACGATTTTCCATCTTCTCTGATTGTTTGAGGCACTGCAGAGTTGTTGTTGTCAGAGCCTGTTCCCCGTTTTGGAAACATAATTGGAATTATGCAAATTCCGGTGCGGCACCGGTGAGTGACTGACGCGCTCCTCACCCGCTGCAGCCGCTCTGGAGTTGGGCTGTTGCAGCATGGAAGGCCCATTCCATCCAGGGGGAGCTGGGGGCTCAGCCCCGCTCCTGCCACAGCTCCCAAGCATCCCATCCCGCTCCAGGGATGCTCAGCAAAGCGCAGAGCTTGGTGTGTTCCTGCTGGAACACCCCGTGCTTGGAGCTGGGGCACCATCGCTTGGCCACGCTGGAGTTGCCAAAATTCCCGATGGTCAGGGTCTGGAGCTGTTTTGGGGGTGCTGAGCTTCCCAAAAAATGCTCGAGGGGCTGTTTGGTGGGAGCAGAGTGGGATGTGGAGCACGAGGCTCGAGGCACTGTAGCAAGACTCTCCCTGTGAGGGTTTGTGACCCTGCTGCCCTGCAGATACGTGGTACGAGCATGGGGTTGGTGCCTGGATCTGGCTGTGGTTCCCACCTGGAATATGGTTTGGGTGCTGCCCCCCTGGCCTGGGAGATGGCCAGGCGGGGGAAGGTTCTCTCGGACACTCCATGACTCGGCCGGACCGGTGGGAGCGGTCACCAGCACAGTCCAGGCTCCTGGGAGATGCCGGCTCCTTGGAACGGGATGACAGGAGGGGCTGGGATGCACAGACAGGCGCTCGTGCTGCACAAAGTCCTCCTGCAGGGAGATTTGCAAGAGGAAAAAGGGATTTTGCCAAAATAACAGCGCTTCCCCCCCACACCCATCTCAGCCTTTCCATCCGCGCGTCCCGCAGCGGTTCCTCTTTTAGCACCACGTCTCCTAAAAAACAAAAGTGTTGACTGCAGCTTTTCTGGAGGCTGCAGCGCTCCCGCCCCGGTGACTGCACAGCTCTTCCCAGCCTCCTTCCCGCTGCGGTTCCTGGGCTGAAGGCAATCTTTTCCGGTCTGATCGCATGGCCAAGGAATGTACGTGCACATACAGTGAGTCTGGAGTCAGTTAAGTGCCAAGAGCGAAGCTTTTGGGAGCAGCAAGGAGGAAAAAATGATGCTCAAGTTGCTGCTTGCCCAGGTCCCTTTGGATTTGGGATGTCAATCCGGCTGCCCCATCCCGACCTCGGCATCTCTGCCTGCACCGTGGGTGTGTGGCAGCGATTTCTGCCTCTCCACGGTCAATAAAATCTTGGTCAAGTGGAACAAAAATATTCAATCCGGTTAGTTTGGAAGGTAATTCCAGCTAATAAATAAACAGGGTTGGGAAAAAACCCCGGTGATCCAGCGTGGCCAACAAGCGCATCATCGGCGCTCCCCAAGAGACGCTGCGGAGGGGGATGAGGGTAATTAACAAAGCAATTAAAGCAAGATATGAAGCTGCTTCCCAAATACACCAGGAAATCCAGACTCCAGCTGCGCTGGCATTGCTTGTGCTGGCAAAAGCCCTGTCTGTGCTGGAAGGGGGGTGCAGGTGGTGTTTTCTTTTGCAGGTTCCATTTTCTGGGAAGAGCAGCAGGTTGGGGATTTGGCATCCTCCAGCGGGTCCAAAACCTCTCCATGAGCTTTGGTGGGATCTGTGCTGTCCCCTCAAAATAAAGCTGGAGGCCAACTGGAGCAGGAGGAGCAGCAGTTCTTCCCAGCTGCCAGAGCTGGGTGATCCAGGGCTGGAGCTCCCTGAGCATCTTTCCAGGCCAGCTGCTTTGTCAGCTTGGAGCCCTTGGAAAAAAGAATGGGATGATGTTTCTGCAGCAGAGCCAACATCTAACACGCTCAGCTTGGCTGCAGTCTGTGCGTGGGGCCGTGCTCAGGCCTGGAGTTGGATGGAAATGCCTTTAAATGTGGATCTAAATTGGATCTAAATCTATTTCTGTGCTGGGGGTGAGCTCAGGGAAAGGGAAAAATCCCCAAAGACTGCTGCTGGTTCCAATTGCAAAGATTCATATATATATATATATATATACATACATATAAATAATGGAAAGCTTTATCTATATTTGTGTTCAATGGACCCCAGATTTTATGGATTTGATAAATCCAATTACAAAACACATCACAGAATCCCAGAATAGTTTGGGTTGGAAGGGAATTTAAAGCTCATCAGTGCCACCCCCTGCCATGGCAGGGACACCTCCCACTGTCCCAGGCTGCTCCAACCCCAATGTCCAACCTGGCCTTGGACACTTCCAGGAATCCAGGGGCAGCCACAGTTTCCTTGGGCTCATGGAAAGGAAAACAAGGCTCTGATGTGGCTCCAAGTGCTGTCACGTGATTTTTTGGGCAGACACACCACCCTCTCTCGGTTTGTGGGAGACTCAGGAACTGGATCTGGGCATTTCTGCCTTTTCTTTACACGAGTGTGAAGCCTTGGGAGCACCTCCCCATCTCCCAGCCGTGTCTTCCTGGCACCAACCCCCCTCTTCCCAAAATATCCCCTCCACAAAGCTCTCACAGCTCAGGCTGCCCCGACAGCATTCTCAGGGCGTTGCCTGCGGGCCTTCCCACTGAATTATATATAACACTTGGGTTTGGGGTGGGATTTTTGGGAAGGAAATCTGTTGCCAAGCAATGGAGCAGAGTTGTGGCCTGGCTTTCTCCTCCCAAACTGAGACCTGAAAGTGTGTGTAAAATATCTGAAACATCTCAAGTGGGCTTGCAGGAGGCTGGATCATGGGAATGTGGTGGAAAAGCTGCTGCTGGGGTTGGGAGGTTTCCCTTTCATTTTCCAGAGTCAAAGCTGGAAGTGGAGAGTTGTTTGATCCCAGAGATGACAAGAGATGTGGAGGATCCTGAGAAATCCCAAGGGGTCCTGTGGGGAGTTCTCCCCATGGATTTACACCCAGCATATGTAAAAATCATTGGGTTTTCCCCCAAAAAGGAGGGTGGGACCAGCCCCAGCACAGAGATGTTGGGGGGTCAATCTCAGCACCACACACCAGAGAGCGAACTTCGGCACCCACTTGTCAATCCACGGCACCCAGTGGGTGCAGATGAACCAGAGGGTCCAGACTGACCCACATCCCACACTCGGGGGGCTGGCAGTGCCCACTGGCCTCCTTGGGAAAGCTCCAATGGGACTGACAGAGCCAATCCAGTGACTGATTTCATCCCGATGCCAAGGAGCATCGCTTGTGCCACAGCCCCAGCTGTGGGAACCCCCATTTTGCTCCAGGCCTGAAACAGGAGGGTTTCACCTGCCAGCAATCCAGAGGGATAGGAAGTTTTCCTGATGTTTTCCCCAGATGTTCAGCTTCGGAGGGAAATCCCACCGGCGTGCTTTCCTCATTAACCGCTGTCACATTTTCCAGGCAGAGCCTCGGTGTGCCAGGCGCTGATTTGCATCACCAGATCACAAGGATGTGACCTAATTAAATTTCAGCTCTTTTCAATATGATTTTCATACTCACACGGGGTTTTTTTTGGACCTGTGGAACCAGCTGTCTCGGCAGGGATGTTTCAGGCTTGGAATGGAAGTGGAGAAAACATCTAATTTCCCACTGGGAGCGGCTGCGGAGGCGAGCTCTGGGGTCTCTCCAAAGCCCTTCTCTGCTCCCAAAGTTTGATTCACAAGAGTGAACTGTGTTACTTTTTAGGGCAGATTTTTTATTATTATTTATGCAGAGTGGAACGTGTTTCTCCCAGCCCTCTTCCCATACAGCCAGATTTAGGTCATACTGGGAAGAGGGGTGGGAGAACCTGGAGGGAACCACATCCCTCCTGGAACAAACACCCTTCCCAAGGCTCAGCTTTGGGTCTTACAAGATGCCTCCAGTCAAGACAGGTCCCATCAGACCCCACCAAGACTCCTCAGCACAAGGCAAATCCAATCATTCCTTGCACCCAGACCTCCCCAGGAGTCTTTTAATCCCTCCAAAAATGTTATTTGGAGTCTTAATTTTCCCTGGGAAGGACCCATTCACTGGTGAGGGTAACACAGGAGGGTATCCCGCCTGTTTTCTTGGCTGAACGAGCAGAATCCCCTGCGTTTTCCCGTTGCTATGGCAAGGGGGAGAGCTGGGATTTTAGTGCATGGGCTGGTAAATCCGGCCTGTTCTGCACGGCTGATTTGCCCTCCAATTAATTAAGGGCATTCTTCACTTCCCCTCGCAATTAGCATAAAGAAAACCCAATTAACTCCTGCACGGTGGATGCCGAGCGCCGCGTTGGGCAGCGTGAAACCTCCCCACTCTCCTGTGGGAAAAATCCCGCTGACCAAAGATTGTCAGGCTGACCACAGACCCCACACCCAGAGCACCGTCGTGCTGCCACCCCATCCCTATGGAATCACCCAGTTTTTCCTGAGTAAATGACATTCTTGGCTTTGCCAAACCTGTTGACACTGGGGTTTGGCTGCGAGCTGGGAATTCAGGTGGAAAAGGAGATTTGGTGGAAAAGGAGATTTTTGACCATCCTCAGGCAGGCTGGTGCCTGTGTGTCCACTCTCCCCACAGCTCCTGGGCCGTGGTGGTCACCTTGCTGAGTGCCCGGAGCAAAGTAGGTACAAAGGGTGCCTCCACTTCCCCCGATCCCTTGGCCACTCATCCTCCCTTTGTTTTTATGGCTGAAGCCGTGAGTCTGGGAGCAGAGTCTGGGAGCAGTCTCTGTCCTGCCACGGCATCCACGCCCCGGCCACCACGCCCGCAATCCCTGCCATGAGGAGCAGCAGGTATTTCCCGTTCCCGGACTGCTCCGACTTGCCCTGCACGGCTCCGGCTGCCCCGAGCAGCTCTCGGCTCTCCCGGCCCTCCCAGCTGGATTTGGGTCCTGTGTGACCAGTGTGGCTGCAAGGATGAGAAGTGCTCTCTCCAGCCTCCCAAAAGAAATACGGGAGGAGGGAGGGAACGGCAGTGCCCTGACAAGATAAAGGGTGAGCAGTGACATGGTCTGACCCAGCTCCTGCTGCATCACCAAGTCCCTGGGATTTGTCCCCAGGATTTGCCCCTGGAATTCCCAGTCACTGCCAATTGAATTTGCCTCACTCCAGGGCATGCCCAGGTGGTGTCTGAGCAGGGAGGTGACTTCATGACTCCCAGCTCCTGTCCTATTTCGCCTCTCACCTCCGCTGGCCTCTGAATTTTGGTTTGGTCAGATAAGCCATACTCTGGCTGGTTTATTAGCTCCCAGATGACCTGGAGCAGACCCAGGGCCCTCCCCAAGCTGGGAATTGCCAAAAATCCCAAGTGCTGGCACCACCAAGCTTTTTTCTTTTTTTGCTATTTTAACACTATTTTTAACACTATTTAGGTGTTTGTGTCCAGTGCATTGGGCAAACCCTGGCTTTGGATGAGGACAGAGCAGCCTCCTTCCCACAAAGGCACCTGGAACCTCCTGTATTTCCAGAACCGAGCTCTGAGCCTGAGGAGAGCTGCAGGTTTGTCCATGGAGGGGGTCAATCCCACGTCCCCCCACGCCCTTGCCAGGCCCACCCACGACGCTGTGACAAAGTGACCGCTCCAACCACGATTACACCGACTGCCATTAGAGTGACTGTCCTGAACATCCAACCCCGAACACCACATCCAGCCCTGTCCGTCAGCCCCTGCCAATAATCCCTGCGGACAAAAGACCCCGAGGGCGGCTCCCGCCCCCGCCTGTAATTCCTCCCCTTCACCCTAATCCCCGGCCCTTCTGTCGCAGCAGCCAAATCCAATTAACCGTGCAAGGATCGCACTCCACTGGTGTTCAAATGGAGCCGCGGGAGCCCCCGGGATGGGTGGGGTGGCAATGCTCGAGGGGGAGAGGAGCCAACCCTGCCTTTAGAGGGGTTTATTCGGATAAGAAAGACCTTCTGAGAGCTGATAGTTGTGCCTGGGCAAGGAGTGAGGGAGGGGAGATGGTCTGGGACTTGTGGCTGTCACTCTCCTCAGAGTGACTCTTGTTTCCCGTTTTCCCAGCTGGCCTGGTTGCAGTACCAGCCTCCAAAGCCCCACTCCAAACACCCACATGGGTCCCCACTCAGCCTCCAAGACTTCATATCCACTTGCTCAGGGTTTGCCATGAGATCTGTTTCACATCTGGTTGCAGAGGAAGATGCTCTGGTCCACCTCCAACCGGGCACGGGCCATGGCTGGGGATTGGAAGGATGTTCTCCAAACTGGCCGTGCTCCCAAGGGTCCCAAGTTATTTCCCCATAATCTGGTTTGCCGAAAAAAGAAAAAAAAAGACTCAGCATGGAGGTACCACAAATTCAGGACGATCCCAATGAACCCCCACGAGGACCAGAGTGCAGCCAAAGAAACACCCAACAGTCTGGAATTGCAGCTGCTGCCAGGCTGAACTCAAGCTGCAATTGGGATGTGGAATGATATTTTTGGGATGCTGAAGTTCCTGGGACAGAAAGGAGGAGGGGGCAAGGGGAACTGGAGGGTGCACAGGCAGCAGGATGATGAGGAAGGGGTTTGGTGGGGACTATGGGGGATGTGCCAGGGAGATGCTGCTTTTCTGGGCATAGATTGGGGTAAAAGGTAAATAAATGATGGTTTGCCCCAGGGAGCCACTGAAGGACCAGGAAGTGCCTTAAACGAGGTGGAGAAACACGTGCAAGGGAAGGCTGAGTCCAAGGGGACGAGGTCCAACCGGCCAGGGGACGGCTGCAGGCGGCACATGGACCACTGGCAGCTGCTCTGAGACCTGAGCTAATGTTTAGCTTTGGACTTTGCCAAGTTGTCCAAGGGGCAAAGGAGGAGGAGGGTGGGTGACCCGTGCAGGGCGGAGGGTGGCTGTGAGCTGGGACAGTGCCCAGGGCTGTGACTCCTGCACAAGCTCCGGCTCAGAGCGAGCTGTTTCTGGGTGTAGTTTCTACTGGTTTGGTCCTGGTTCAGCAGGATATTCCCTGACAAGGCCTTGCTGAGTTCCTCCACTTAGTTCAGCTCTTCCTGATTTATTTTATTCCTGACACACTGGGCTCCAGACAGCATTTGCAAGGGTTGCACCAAGGGGACACTGTCATGGACAGGGAGAAGAGCCTGGTGGCATCACTGGCAAGGCTGCCAATGTGTCCCCAGTGCCGGCCCAGGGCTGAGCACGTCCCATTGGCCTGGATAACCCACCCTGGGAGGCGCCTCATCTCTATTTAAACCCCCCTCTCCTGGGATGTAATTAAGGACGTGTCTATTAATTGCTGTGTCACATCAGCACGGATTGTCCCTGTCACCACCGGTGCTCCCTGGGCAGCTCCTGCTGGACCACGGCCATGTGTCTCCTCTCCATCCCATCACCTTTATCCTGCAGCATTCCAAACCTTCACATTTTGAGTTCTACCTTCCCAAGCAATTTTGCACAGCAAGCTTCTCAATCCCAGATTATTCTAATGACACCGTGGAAGAGCTAAAAATAGGAGAAAGGCATTTTCTGCCTCTCCCCCACCAGCCGCTGTCGGGAGCGCGGGGACGGCACCAGCAGCGGGAGCCTCCGAGGTGTTTGCAGGGAGCGTTTGGAGAGTATCACACCTCCCTTTGCCTTCCCAGCCATGGATCTTTAAATATCTGGCCCAAATCCACACAAGCCTGTAGCTGCTTAACTCCTTCCTTGCACCCAAACCCAAAGGAAATTGGGCACCTAAATGGGATGAAGGACATGGGGTGGTGGGTGCAAAAGACTTGTGCGTGTGCCAAACCTGCAGGACTGACTCAGCCAGTGTGGGAGGTTCCTCCTGGCTTCCCTGGGGACCTCCTGGCTCCAATGGGAACCTCCCAGCTCCTGTGGGATTCACAGAGCCCACCTGCCCCATCCCACTTGAGTTCCTTTCCTGCCAGGGTTCTTGGATGCCTCAGAGTGCTACATGTGCCAGAAAACGCTGTGGGAAGCAACCCCTGAATCCACGCTGCTCTCCCTAAAACGCACACCCCAAAAAAGCGATACACTCCCAAAACATGGTGCACTCCCTAAAAAAGCGATGTCCTGCCCCAAAAGCAGCCATGCTGGATTTAGCACCTGAACACACTCAGCAGGGTGAAGGAGCAGCCTGAGGCAGCTGTACCAGGTTTTCTGGTCTATTTTTGTTTAAGGCATCCTATGGGATCCCGTACTCACTGAGAGCAGCTGGACCTTGGGAATCCACAGGGAAATGTGGACAGCATCCCTCAGAAGCCACCAGGCATCAGCTGGGTCAAACTGGACTGGGCAGGGGGAGCAAAACCCACAAAACTGTCACTGACAACTGCATCCGTATCTTCAGACCGAATTCCCAGAGCTTGCACTGGGAATGGGCCCGTGCACCACACTGGGCATGGAAGCTGGTGCTGGCATGTGGGCACGGATGAATGTGGGCTTGCAGGGAGCAGCCAGGGAGATGTCCAGCCCCAGCACAGACACAACAGCACTGATTCCTCTCTCAGGACACAGAGATCCAAAGCAGAGGGCGATCAAGCCCCTGCTTCAAGGATGTCAGGCCAGGATTCTGCTGATGCTGAGCTGGAGGCGGGATGGGCTCCAGAGGCCAGGGAGAGTGGGAAGGGAAGCGGCCGATTCCTGCCCCACAGGGGGAACAGAAACACCACGAGCCGGTGGCTGCCACGCGCCAGGGATTGCAGTGGAGCGGAGCAGAGACGGATGAGTCAGAGGTTTCAGGCACAATGGGAAGAGCGGGCTCAGCAGGGACGGGGACATGCAGGAACAGTGACACGCCGGGATGGGGCCTCAAGGCTGCCAGCGCTGCATCACCCTGAGCAAACCCTCCTCCAGGGCAGGACGAGGAACAGCGGGAAAAACCTGGCTTTTTTCCACCTGGTCGCAAGGAGAGGAAGGAAAAGGGTGAACTCATGGCAGTGTGCATGGAGAGGGCTCTGCCATGCATGCTCCCCGTCCTGCTGGCAGCTGGATGTGCTGCGCTTCCCGGCTGGCGCTGGCAGGGTACCAGGGACCACATCCCAGTCTGGCTGCTTCCCCAAGGCACCCCCACTTCCCTCCTGCCCACTGCTGCCTTCTCACTTCCGCAGCCTTCTCCGTTTTACGAATTTCCTTTTTTTCATAAAACCCAAAAAAGCAAACCCAGAAGCACAAGGGGAATAAAGAAAAACGCAAGGCAAAGCAGGAGCCCTGTTTCGCCTCCTGATCCGAGTCACCCCAACAAGCCCTCGGCTGCCCCCACATTCCACATGGGAGCTGGCGAGGGCAGAAATCACTGGCACAGGGTAATTACAGGGCTGAAGATGGAAGAGCAGCCTGTGGACCACACAGCCTTGGGCACACAGTCCCACAGCTCAAAGGGATGGGAGAAACCTCCCATGGCAAACCCAGGCTGGACTCAGACATCCATCCCACAGCAGAATTTGGGAAACATCCTCCAAAAATGTCTCCACAGGCCAAAATATTCTGACAGAATTTCAGCCACTGCTTTCTGCGCTCATTGTCATCTTTCTTCTACTCCACATAGAATGGTGGCTGGGAAGAGCTGATCCTCAAAAGAGGCCACTAAACCTGGACACCAACATGGACCACCATCACCCTGGAGGTCTTGGTCGCTCCCTGGGACTGGCAGTGCCCAAACACTCAGACTCAGGGCTGGAAACCACAGCTCTGGTTGCCCACGGCTGCAGGAACAGGCACTTCAGGGCCTCTGTGCTGCACAAACCTCACCGTTTGCATGGCCTCAGAAAAGAAACTTTCTTTTTTTGCTTCAGGATGTGAAAGGAGACCACAAGACCGTGGTCCCACGGCTTCCCCACCCCAGGATGACAGGACACTGCACGGCAGCAAGCAGATCAAACTGACACCATCTCAGGAGGGGAGGGTGGGGATCCCTCTCTCTGCATCCCACACACTGTACAGGCACTCGTGGGGCAGTGCTGGGAGCGTGGGACAAGGAGCCACATCCACACCACCACTGCCACCAAATGTCCCCACTGCCCAGATCAGGCTGTCAAACACCTGGGGTTTGAAATCATGGACTCCCTGAATAGTTTGGGTTGGAAGGATCATCCCATCCCACCCCTTGCCATGGCAGGGACACCTCCCAGGTTGTTCCAAGCCCCAGTGTCCAACTTGGCCTGGAACACTTCCAGGGATCCAGGGGCAGCCACAGCTTCTCTGGGTAACCTGGGCCAGGGCCTCCCCACGCTCACAGCTAAGAACTTCTTCCTCATATCCCATCTAACCCTGCTCTCTGGCACTGGGATGCCATTCCCCCTTATCCGGGCACTCCACGCACTGCCCACCTCCCAGAGCCCCCTGAGGTGGGAGGCAGGTGCAGCAGAGACAGGAAAGTCCCCGACTGTCATCTCCTGTCACCAAGTGGGTGAGTGACGGTGTCACCTACCATTGTCACTGTGCCGTTTGTTCCTCAGCTGGGGCTCAGGAAATGGCACAACGGCAGCAGCAGCCACAAAATCAACCCAAGACATCGTTTAACGGAGCCCTTTGCCTGTGTACCAGGAACCCACTGCAGCTGGTGGGAGCAGGAGTAGGTCAACAGGAATGAAAAACCTTTTCCAACAGGCAACAAGTATCATCTTCTAAGAGGAAAATCCATTTGTCCAGGATTACATGCCACGGAAAATGATTATACAGCTGTGGAGGACACTTTCCCAAGCAAAGCCACCAGCCCTGTGTGGGAGCAGGTCCTGGCCCCACACAGTCCCAGCGGGCTCTGCAGCAGCACTGGGAATCACTCAAGGATGGCTGGACCCAGACACCAGCACGCTTTGCAGCAGCTGCCCTGCATCCCTTGCTTTTCATAGTAAAGGGAAAAATAATCATGGAGCATCATGGGTCCTGCAGTTTCTGAGCTGTGTCATGACTGGTATCATGACAAGAAGCCACCAGTGATTTACGTGCTGAGCTGGCACTGCACACTGCGCTCCCTCCCGGACCGTGCACCCTCGATCCAAGCGGAACTGGAAAAGCTCCACTGGCTGTCACAGCCAGGAGTGAGCAGCCCAGCAAAGCCCCAGAGGGACCACGGATGGTGGCACTGCCCTTGCTGTCACCAGAGGGACCAGGAAGGGACAAGCCACTCTCCAGCCCTGCGGGCTGACCCAGCACATGAGCATCACAGCTCTCCCAGGAAACCACCCGTAACCTCCACACCACAGCCCACACCGTTTCCCACCACCTGAGCTGGTGCTGAAATCACGCCAGAAAATTTTCCATGATTTAAGCATGACTTTAGGCAAACACCTCAGTCTCCCAAATATCTCTGCCTGTGGCACCAAACCGGCTCCCACAGCAGTGGCACAGGGAGGTTTCCTGCTCTCTTGTGTGAAGATGTAACCAAATCTCAGCAAGGCAAGGCACAGGGTGGGTACCCAGCTGGGATGTGGTGGATTTGGTGCTGCTGGTTCTCATCACAGCCAGCCTGGAGGCAGAGCCCACGGATGAGCTCTCTTATGGGGAAAGGGCTGGGACAGATTCGGGTTGGCATGGCAGGAGGGACTGACAGGGACAGGAATTCTCCAGAGCACCTGCTGTGCCCCAGACACCGGGCAGAGCCTGACTCTGTCAAAGCCCGACTTTTCCAAAGAGCCCCTGTTTCATGGAAGTGGCACCAGAACACACCCTTTCCAGGGAAACAGGACAAAGCCAACTGGGACAAACAGGACAGGTGAGAGAACAGAGAGGCTGACTAGAAGCAGGATCACTACCTCCCTCGCCTCTCACTTTCCAGAAGGGCTCCACACCCTCTCCTAGCTCAGAGCAGCCAGCCACCAGCCTCTCCACACACGATGGAGCTGAACCCCAGCAGGATCCCATCCCCCTTTCCAAAAGCCCTTTTTTCTCCCCAAAAAGCAGCTGTTTCACGTGGTGGCTCTGGGGACAGGTGGCCCCTCCCTGCTGCCCTGGTTAGCAGCAGTTTCCTCTCCCCAGCCATGGAGCAGCAGCAGTTGGGTTTTACACCCCCCTCGCTGGGTGCAGCCGATGATGGGAGGTGACACAGAGGGTGACAGGGCCCAGCCCTCTCCCACGAGGTCCCTGACACCCAGGGACAGTCACAACCTGAGTGCTGCGGGCCCAAAGCTGAGGGCACAGCAGAGCAGTAGCCAGCAGGGAAGAAAATGCTCAACCTCCTCCTGTTTTTTCCCTAACAAGGGTTCTGAGCCCTGTGCAAAAGGAAGTGCTGGTATCACATGTCCTGTAGATAAAACACTGTTATTCCATCAGCTCCAAACCCTTGGGAAAGGCTGCTCCCCTCTGCATCACCACCAGCACCAAGCAGGGCGTCAACATTTTACTGTGACACCAGCCCTTTGTGCTTTGGGACATCATCCCCACCACTGCGGGGATTTGGAAATCTTGGCCTGACTTTTCTGGAATAAGAGCTTCCACCCGGGAAGCCACATTGGTGTAAACATTCCAGCAAATCCCTTCCTGCAGGCCACTGGGTAATTAAGGAGCTCTTTTCATAACAAGGTAAAAAATAACATGTGCGGTTTGACAAATTAGATTCTCGCCTTCGCTAATCATCGCAGCCGTGCTTGGCAAGCCAGGACAGCGTTGTAGGATGTGGGAAGCTTGCAAGGAATTCTCTTACTGGAGATAAAGGGAGCCTGAACTCAGGGCAGGTGCAGAAAACTCCTGGGAGCCTGCAAACAAAGCTCTTCCCATTGCACCAGTTTTTTGGAGAAAACCTGGCCCCAGTAACTCATGCCTTTGTCACAGACCCTTCCACAGCTGCTTCCACCACAGAGAAGTGAGAATTCCTTCCAAATTACACCTCCAAGCCACCACTGTGCTCCAAGAGGAAGGAGCACCAACAGCCACAAGGAACCTGCTCACAAGAATAACTTGAAAGTGTCAAACTTGAATGCTTCAGATTTTTACACAGGAGAAGTGCAGGTGAAAACAAAAGGCAGAATGATTTTACACAGGTGCGTTTTATCTGTGCAGGAACCACCACCACGACAGCCCCAGCTCCCGGAATGAGATTCTGAGGAGCTCTGGGAAAGACACAAGAACCACAGAATGAAAGAACAACCCATCATCCGAGCCCCACCTCCGGCACTAAAGTTTTATTGACCGGCCGGTCGAGCCGCTCCCGGAGCTTTCCCTTCACGGAGATTTCAGCATGGGGCCCCCGGATCGGCTCCCCCGAGAGCTGCTGGGGGANCTTTCCCTTCACGGAGATTTCAGCGCGGGGCCCCTGGATCGGCTCGGTGAGCGCTCGGCAGCGCCGGTTCCTCGAGAGCCCCCCGGGGAGGCACCGGCACACGGGGTGACACCG
>VZTX01001403.1:0-20460 GCA_013400915.1 Pardalotus punctatus | reverse complement strand
CGGGGAACCAGGCACTGGCGAGAGGGGCCTGACACCACCGAAGGGTGCCCGCAACGTGGGGCCGGGCCGCCCTGCCCGTCTGTCCTAGGGCCTCGCTCCCCTCTCTCTGTGAGTGTCTTCTGACAGGCCTTTCTTTTCCTTTCACCGCTTTCAACCTTTTTGAGTTGTTTGTTTTTGTTTTTTTTAATTATTAAAGTTATTTATAAAAACCTCCTATTCGTTTCTCGGCTTTTTTTTTTTTTTTTTTCTCTCAGCACTGTCTGTGTGTGTATTTGTGTGTGTACACGTGCCCTCACTGTGCTTTTGTTTGAGCCGTGTCAGGACTGTAAAGCTGCCAGGTCTTCACTCTGTAGCATTTCAGTTTCCAGGCCTTTGCTGCTGTAGTATCAGCATTGCTCAAGCTCTGGCCCTGGGATCTTAAAGCATTTGCAGTGGAAGCTGTGCATATTTGTGGAAATACTTGTGTTATTTCGTTAAAGCCTCCTTTTAGCAGAAGCTAAAAGGCTGCTATTTATTCACTTTTTCCCACCCTTTCAAGAACACAGAAATGCCATAACCCTTTAAATACCCTTCTCCTTAAGAATCCTTTCCTCTATCTTTCCCGCTTCCAGCTGCAGCAACTCTCCTAATTTTCCCAGAAGAGTGAGATGCATTTTTGCTTCCCTTGGAAATGCATAAATGAGCTCTCTATGTAGGCACCACAGCTGAGTTCCCCACAGCTCGCGCCTTACAGAAGGACCTTATCTTGCAATCTACATTTCCCGCTGTAACAAAGCGTGACCTTGTTTTCATTACATGAAAAAATGTTTTTCATATAATTGTTGTGACTTGTTCCCTCGCATGAATCTCGGCTCATGTTAATAATCACTGCTTCAATTTTGAGATAACTATTTGTTGTGAGCTGGTGGAAGAACACCAACAGAGTGCTCTTTAGGAGAGTTGCTGCATATAAGTAATGCTGCTGAGGGCATAATAAGGGTTCTGTTGTGCTTTGCCATTGCAGAGCCAAGAAAATCTACTGTGGCATTTTTAGATATTGAATTTAAAGGAACTTAGTAATGTCTGGAAGTATCTTTTTTGGTATTTAGGTGGGCATTGTTTGTTTTAAATATTTCTCTTTATTGTGTTGGTTTCCGAGGGAGGAGAGGCACCAGTAAGTTCCCAGAAAGTAACTTCATAAGAAAATCTTTCTTAAGTAATCTACAATTAAGTTGTAAGAACATTTTGCCAGAGTTATATGGCCTTTGAATGGGTTGGTAATTTTTCTACCACAGTTGAATATTAAGTGAATGGAGTTTTTTAAGAGTTCTCTAGTTGTTGAAACTTTGGTCAGTGTAGAGTTCAGTCTAGAGTCAAAACCTTCCAGCCTCTGCTGCTGTGTCCTGTAACTTAAAGTAGCTTTTGTGTTTATTATCCATGTCCATACTCACATGGTAAAGTTTTATAATCTAAGACTGAGTTTGGCCTGTGGCCTCACAACGTCATGAAAACTGATTGAGGGTGGTAAAGCTCAAGATTTTCACAGCTGTACTTCTTCCAGAACAGGAGCAGAGCTGAGGAGCTTGCTGAGGCATCTAAGTTGCAGTTACAAAAATTAATTACTCTTTTGAAGAGCCTGAGATTAGGTGCCTGGACCCAGTTCAAATCCCATTCTTTTCCAGTGTGAGGACCAGCTCCTTTACTTACCAGCCTCTCCATATCCTGCTCACACCTGATCTCCTGTGCTTGATGAGGCCATCAGTTGTTATCTGAGGGTATTCCCTGATGTATTCCAAGTGTTGGAAAAGGGATGAGCATCAGTTGTTCAGTGAAGGAAGATTGTGTATTTATTTATTTATATTTTACCTTGTCATCCTCATCTCTTACTTCTTGCAGTCAAGTCTCCCTCTGGGACACTGTAGTTAGTAGATCAAGAAAGAGTTGTCAGGACTCCCGGGCTGCTGACTCTGTCTTGCTCTGTAACCTCGTGTGAGTCATTTCCCCACTCTGTGTGTTCATAGATGGAAACTGGGGGAATATTTATTCCAGAAGGATGGTCAGTTTTGAGACTTCTGGCTAGCAGGTGTTAGGGACGAGCAATGTTGGACGTGGTGTGGGGTCTGTAGTGTTGTTTGGGTGGAAGCAGTGCCGGTGGCTGGAGAGGGAAGGCAGCGCTGCACAGCGGTTTGGGAGCACATGGAGATGGGAGCCATCCTCTTGTTCTGCTGGGATGATGCCTGGCACCGTGGGGTTCTGGCCCACAGCAGAGCCTCCTCTCTGTGTTGGCGATGGGAGCTGGCAGCTTCCCCTATGAACTTGTGGTTTGTGACAGGAAAAAACAAGACAAAGGGAATCCTGTGCTAAATATAGTCTGTGTCATTTGTTTTCTCTGTTGTGGCATCTATGTAAATCGCCTCTTTTGTACTGTCTTCTTTTGACAATAAAGCAAAATCTCAGTGGTTCATTGTTTTTATTTCAGAGGTGGTGCAGAACTCTTGTTCGATGGTGTCAAAAAGCATCAGGTGACTTTACCCTGTCAACCAGAGCCTTGTGAGTATCAGAACCTGTTGGATAACTTGACAGAATAACAACAAACGAAACAAAGCTGGTTTGTACAGCACTTTTAGTTGGCAACAAGGATCAAAGTATTTTAAAAGCTCTTTCAGACATACATCAGGCAGCTTGACAAACAGGGGTTCTCAAAGTCTGAGCTCTTTCCTGTCCTCTAAGTACTTGTGAATGAAGTCCTTCCTTAAGACTTTTGCCTTCCTCCTGCTGGATAGACAGCAGCCTCTGGATGTTTCCATCAAGTCTACGTTTGTCTTTCTTGGTACTTGAAACCACCTATAACCTCCTCTGTCCTTTATTTTTTCCTGCCTGTTCTGAGGTTTCCAAGAGGCACATATATATATGTATGTATGTATATGTATATATATGTATGTGTGTGTGTGTTTATGTGGTGTATAGAGATGTGGGGAAATGTGTAGCAATGTAACATAAATGTTGTTTATCTACTCATTTGACTTTTCAGGTAAATGTGATAACTTTAACATGAGCTCTGCAGTTGAAAACAACAAACCTAATGCTCAAATTGGATGCTGGACATCCTGCCCGTGGCCTTCCCTGCAATAAAAAACAGGACTTGAGTGTCCCAAGGATAAACAGTCGTAATTCCTGTTTTGCAATTTGGAATATCAATACTGAGCAGTGCTGCACTAACTCACTTATTTGTGTGCATACTTTAGTTGTAGTGTAATTTTGCCACAGGTATGTTCTGAATTTTTCCAGCTAGATAGCACTGCTCTATGCTATTTGAGTGGGATTATAAACCAAAATAACACAAAGCCATCAGGGAATGTTAACTATGTATATATAATGAGTAGCTGATACCATAATCTATGTGCTGGGAACCTCCAGGCCTGAAATCTTTTTGCTGTGCCTGGAAGTAATTAGAGATTGGTAGAAGTGCTTTTGATGCTTGGACATAACTGTGTGTAATTCAAGTATAATAGGCGTACTGGAATATTGTATTATCTTGTGGTTAAGGACAGGGACTAAGGCTCCAGAAACATGACCTGATGCTGATTTGCTTTGTGAGTTTACTTGTGTTGCTTAACTTTCCCCTGTTGCTAGTGATACTTTCATGTATCACAAGAGAATTCAGGATTAAATTCCAGCACTGTTAAAGCACTTAAGATCCTTAAATGAAAGCTAGTAAAGAAATGCTAAAACACTCATTTAGTTGGTTTATAAACTTGGGGGCTAGAGCATAATTTTCTTCAGTGCTCTGCAAATTTAAAGTACCCAGCAACACCCACTGCTTTGGTGGTGTTCAAATCATGATCAGATGCTCAAGAAAAAGGGGTTATTACAGGAGGTGTTTATTTCTGCCAGGGGAGGGGAAGGTATTAATATGAAAGAGAGATTCTTCCAGCCCAATAGTTGTCAGCACTGCAGTTGTACATGGTCTGATCAATTCCCACTTGAAGCTGCTGGGAAGACTTCTGCAGCCTTAGTAGGATCTGTGTTTATCCTAAGGGATAAAGCTCTCCCTGAAGGTCTGTCAGCCTTAGGGTTCAAACTCGTGATCTCCAGTGATTCATTCCAGACTCAGCTAACACGTTATTGCTCCCAGCTTTTCCTGCTGCCTTGTTTTCCAGATGCTGCTATCCCTGTGACAGGAGTGGCAGAACTGACAGTGTGCCCCCTTGCCAGCTCCCCTGGTTTGCTGCTGTCCTGTGCCTTGGCTGCCAGGGAGGTTTCATTTTGGGGCTGGTTGTGGATTGCAGCATCTGAGGTGCATAAACTGAGCTGTGAGGCAGCTGCTGTAGTGACATTTACAGCCAGCACAGGGATGGGGCAGGCAGAGGTGGCCAGAATGTCTGACATTAAGGGATTGCTGGCGACACCCCTCATGATACTTCCAGAGGACAATTATTTTGTAGTGGTGAGGAATCAATCGAATCATATCAGAAACATGTGAATAACTTTGGTAAGTTCTTTCATTTTATATTGTTGTTAATGCTGTGTATTTCCCTTGTTCACACTAAGAAATTTTAACTCACTGGATAAATAAAGATATATATAGCATGTTCCCTGCTGCCCTCGTGCAGCCAAAATTGCAATGATTAAAGAAATAAAACAGCTCAGTTCTACTTGACACATCCTGTTGCTTACCTTACCCTGAATGTCCATCACTGAATTCTCCAGGGAAGGATCTGTAGTATGAACATTACTTGAAGATGTGCACTTCTAACCCCATTTAAAGTGATTTCATTAGCTGCCAAGCTTATTTTTGAACATTTTGGCCTCTCTTACCTACTCTTCCTTTCTTTCTAGGTTATTTTTGTCTTTGTCCTCCTTTTTGCAGAACAGCTGCTTCTCTCTGGGATATTGGGCCCACCTGTATTTTAATTGTTTAGGCATTTTTATACATATCCCAGAAGTGAAGGGAGGTGGAAAATTATATGAAAAAATACCTACAAATACTTAAATGAATAAAACGAACTGTGCTCCATAGTTGGCAGGAGCAATCAATGTTCTCTAAATGATAACGTTGCTTGGGCAAACTCTTTATGTGGTCATTTCTTTTTTTTCTGGTAACAGGCACTATATGGAAATTAGGTGGGTTCCAGACCCACTTAACTTTTTCCAGAAGATTTGATTCTCTGTCCTTTTCTGATGCCTGGAGATGGACTCCTGGAGGGATTGGGAAAGGCAGGAGGAAAGAAGCTGCGAATGGGACAAGAGCAAGCCATGAGGGGTACAGCCATGTGGCAGGACCTATTTTTATTAGCCAAGGGGCATTTTGTATCCTAATGTCAGTTAAACAGCGGTTCTTTATTTCCAGACCAGAGCTCTCTCACTCTGCATGTTGAAGTTGCTGCCAAAGTAGGAACTTAGAAAGGTGTGGTGTACATGCATAGGCAGCAGATTTACCTAAGCCACACTTTGTGCAGCACTATGTAACCTTGTAGAGCTCTTGCAGAAAGAAGGCCTCAGGTTAAACAAGAATCTTGTCCCAAATTTCTGGCTATTCTGATGATCTCACGATAATGCTGTTAGAGGATCTAAAGGCATTATGCCCTGTTGGCTTCTTCTGCATAAAAACAGTGTGTGTGGGAGAAAGCAGCTGGGGGAATAACGGTATTTGTCACATAGAGAGAGGATTAAATTGGCAGGGAAATCAACTTTATTTTCAAGCATCTAAGAGGCTATTAGAGACAATGGAGCATAAAAGAGAGAAACCCTAGATTAAAAACTGAAAATGTATTTGGCAGCCTCCTCCTGAAACAAGCCACAGTAATTTAACCAAGTGCTTCAGTAATCAAATAGATCATTGTATGACTGCTCTGCAAGTGATGCCGGAGCTCGTTCCTCCATCTCACTGGGACTCACAGTGGTGGATTTGTCTTGGCCATGTGAGTTGCATGGAAGGATGGGAAGTCACTGGCATTGTTTAACCCTTGTAGTCATTTCAGGGTTAGCTCAGCAGCATCATCTGATGAAGAGTGTTTACAAAACCTCTCTGCTGTGCTGTCTTCTGGATGTTGTACCCAGAGGCTGGGGCTGTGTGTAAAATCTCTGGCACTTGTGCTGCAGACTGCTCAGCTGCTGTCACAGACCTTTAAATTCCAACTTCTCCTGTGGCTTCAGTGGTGGGACTTGTGTTTTTGGAGCAGCAGTGACCACTTTCAGCAGTGCCCACTGGGACCTTCTGGGCTAATCAAGAATTCACACTGTGTTTTGGCACTTCACAAATCTGGAAGGTTAAATTATTAATCGTTGTGTTTTGGTAATTGTTTGTGGTTTCCCTTTACCAAAACCCTAGGGAAAAAAAGCCCACTGCCAATCAGATTTTTTTAAAGAGGGAAAATTAAAATGCTCTGCCAAGTGCTGCTTATGTTGAATCCCCGTAGAGAAGAGCATGGTGTGCTCCTCGAGAGCTTTGCTTTCCAGGGGCCTTGTTCTGCACAGCATGGAGGACTGCTGGGGACCTGGGAGCATTCATCTTCTTGGAAAAGAGCCTGGGGATCTCGAGAGATCAGACCTGTGTTGCAGGCAGGGTGGCTTACAAAATACAGCATGGCACATGTTCAGAGTTGACTGAGGTGCTGGGCCAAAACAACCTGTAAAATCCAGTTGGCATTGGTTGTTGGTAAGTGCCCAGTGCTATTGCTGGGTAGTACATCGTAGTTGAGTCATTAATATTCTGGCATGCTTTTATTGCTGTTTTTTATTCCTAACATTTTGAAACTTGCTCTAAAGAGAGAATAAAAATACATTTGCTAATGTAGAGGCATATTAGAAGAATGATAAAAAAACCCCCATAGATCTCAGGAACTTAATGTAGTCAAATCTTTTTAACCACAGTGTGTGGTACTTGCAGCTCTCAAAGGGCTTGGGTTATTCCCCTCCTCGTGCATCCCACTCGTGCATCTCTTTTAAGCAGGAAATTACAGATTTGGTGGCAAGGGAAGGGGACTCGGTGGGTTACACAGGGTGGAAGCTCAGGCTGGACCAGGTCAGCGCTGGACCCGCTGCCAGCAGTCGGGGTGAGCAGTGTTTGCAGCACCAGAGCCGCCGTGATGCCGCAGCGCTGCCGCGTCGCGATCGAGCGGTTCCTGGCGCAGGGCTCAGCTCCGGGTCCCTGTCCCAGCGAGGCCACGGGTCCCTTTGGAGGGAACAGGGAAACAAACGCTTGTCCTCACAGGAGCAGCCCTGAGGCCGTGGAGCCGTTACCGGATCAGCTCATCCCACCTCATTGTGGAAGGAGCTTCCCAGGCACTGGGAAACCAGCTCTTGTGTGTGACCAAATCCCTGGGATAACAAAGCCTGGCTGTTACACCCTCCTTCCCAGCCGCTGTATTGCAGTGCGGACACCTAGCAGGATAACCCCTCTGTGCCACCCCCCCTCTGCTCCCTCTTTTCTCTTGGTGGGATTTGCCGTGCTGACAGCGCTGTTCAGAGGGTGGCAGCGGAGCAGGGCTGGGGAGGAGGATCCGGGCCCTTTAAACCGCTTAGCATGCGGTTCACACGGCTCCGGGCCAGCTGTTCCTTTCTCCTCCTGCCCTCACTCGCAGGAGTTGTTTGCTGAGCTCAGAGCTCCTGTGCAAAATTGCTTTTCAAAAGAGCCACTTTCTGCTTAATTAAACAATGAGCCGCCGTCCCTCTGCACATCTGTAAAGCTCCCTCCGCAGCCCCTTTATCCCACAAACTGCTCCATTCTTACATCCATTCACTTGTAAATCTTACCCCCCCTCTCCTCCACCCTGATCATCTCACTGGCCCTTTCTTTTTCCCTTTCAAGTAAGACTGAGGGGCTTGGAGTATCTGTGGGGGTGGCTGGGTTGGGTGGACAGGAATCGGTTTAATGGTGCTTGGCCCTGTATGAAAGTCTAATAATAGCAAAGCAGATCTGAGCCTAAAAGTGAGAGGCGATTTCTGTATTTAGAGGAATAAAATCATGGCAGTTTCCTGAGCCGAGCTGAGACACTGACTCATCCAGCAGCCAGAGGGGACACAGCCACCAGCCAGGCTGGGAGGGGGGCAAGGAATTGACTTCAAGGCATTTTCCGATCCAGCTGGCAGTGCCAGGGAGAGCCCAGCCCAGGGAATTCCCTCAGCCAGGCTGGCTGCTGCAGGGCAGTGCCAGGCTGCCAGGGAATCCCTCTCCAGGCTGGCTGGAGCAGCCACCTTCCTCTTTGATCCAGGGTTGCACATCAGCTCTGTGTAACCTCTTTAATAGCAGTAAGGTTTTCCTTTTCAGCCCTCAGTGCCTGTGCACACACCTAAAGCTCAGAAACTGGGAAAAAAGGAGAGGGGAAATTTCAGTGTGCTGGGTTTTGGCAAAGCTTTATGCTGGTGGTTAGTAATGCATTCTCTGAATTGTCTTGCTGAGAGCTTAAAAAAAAAATTAACCAGTAACATTCAAGGTTAAACAGGATAAATGAATGGAAAAGTGATGAGGTGGGATATCTCCTTTATCATTGGGAAGGACAGATTATAGCCAGGGTGATGCAATATCATCTAGCATAGATTGATAGGGAGGAATGAAGAAATGGGAGTTTAGTGCATTAGCAGAAGATTCCTGACTGCAAAAACTATTAGACCATGGCACAGTCTCCTTGGGGTTTGGTAGCAGGTCTACAGTGCTCAAGCCTCTTAAAATCCGAGCAGACAAGGCACAGGACAGTCTTTTGTTGATAATAATTCTGCACTGGCAGAGGGATAAAATCACAGGACCTGTTAAGGAGATGGTTTTTTTAATGTCTGCGATCCCCAGGCTGGTACTTTGCTGCTGGGGCAATAGTCTTTGAGGCTCTCTCAGCTCCTTCCTTTGACAATTTTGAACGAGAGGCAAGACCCTGGGCCAGCACTAGTGATCTGTGATCCTAATTAAAAGAGACAGTTTGGTGCACTGGCATTTACTGGGGAGCCTGAAGTGACAATAGCGTTGGGTGTTACGGGATTAGATGCTCTGACTTTGGAAATGAGTAGGGATTAGGTTTACCCTGAGAATCAGCTCGAAGCTGCTTTTTTTGTCATGGGAGCTGATGGATCTGGAGGCTTGCTGCTGGCTAGCGGTGGGATTGGAGATCCCTTGAACTTGTATTCTCCTACCAGCAGTCTGTGGGCAGTGGAAGATCCCAGGCAGCTCCTCTCCAGTTCATAAGCATTGTGATTAAAACCTCAGGGCTGAGAATTGCTGGGTGATAGCTGGGATTCTGAGTCTTCACTGCTAACGGGAAGGCTATGAAAGACCTCTGTGATCTTTTCCCATTTTGTAGACGCATGAAAATTAAGAAGAGCAGTGCTCTTCTAGATGAGAAGCAAGAAAAAGACATCTTAAAGCAATTAAAAATTACAGAAGCCAAGACCTTGGTGTTTGTTTGTAGCAGACAAGAACAGATGAGAGCAACAATTGCGATTCTCTTATGCCTGACTGTAGTTACCCCCTAATTTCTTCCCTAGTGCTTAGATCACTGCCCATTCCAGTGTGTGGCAGGATTGGCTTGTGTACTTGTCAGAGAAAATGGATTTTGCTCTTGCTGCAAAATTTGCCTGGCTGCTCACTCTGCGTAGTACCAAATCCATTTGCCTGTGACTCCATTTATATCAGCTGTTTCAGGTCTTCTTCTGCAGTTTATGGCACACCGTGGTCTGTTTCAGAGAGTGATTTGCATATCAGATGGGAGGCCGGAGGAGTTGAAAGGATCCCTTAGGTCAATTTTTGAGCTCTTTTAGAGAGCAGATTCCTGGAGGGTCCTTAGATCCAAAAGCAAAGAGCAGTTATGCACCTGGAAAGGCGGCAGGTATTGGGAGCTGGTTTGTCGGTTTTAAAAACAAGCTGCTTAAGCAGGGAATGGGGCATACAAATTGTCTTTCCATACATTTCCATGCGGGCAGGGGGAATAATGGCAGAGGAGCTGCAGGGAAGGGGCTTTGTCATGGTTACAGGCCGGTGGCTGAGAATGTGGGTGGAGCAGCGCTCGTCCAGAGTTAGTGACCTCAGCAAATTGGAGCTCAGCCATGGTCAGTATGATAAATGATCTTATTCTGGGTCAAAGAAATGGTACCCCACAGGGAGGTATCCGCAAGGCGGCCCGGGAAAGCACCATGCTCCTGCAGCACTGACCCCTTAGTGACCAGTGCTGCATATATCTTATTTATTGCAGACCAGAAGGGAATTTTCCATGGTACAGCCTTTTTAGGGTTCCCCTGTTTCCCTGAAATCGTCTCCCGGTTCTGCACCCAAGGCAAGAAAATGGGTGTAATTGCACCTTCTGGGTGCCCTTCGAGGTGCTGTGGGCTTTGTGGGAGTTTGTACGTGGATTTTAAGGCAGAGGACACAGAGGTGTCTGGTCCTTGCACGCATGTGTGAATCTACCAGTGACCTGTGCAGCTCCCTGGGAGCCAAGAGCTGAGTGTCAGCTGGTATCAAGGTTGCACAAAATCCTTCCATGTTTCTGCACCTTTATCAGTTCAGTGTGGGATCCTTCTGGTGCAACACCCAGCTCGGTGTTTCTTATTCGAGGCACCTGGTTTCTCTCTGCATGCAGCAAGTGCCCTCTTTGCTGAGTTATCACTGATGAATCTGTCAGGCCCAGGAGGTTTTATTGAGCTAGGAAAGATCTATGGATTTCAGCCCTGCTTTTGAGGGTGCAAATGAACCCAGGCAGTGCTAAAATTGAGTATTAGATGCATTCCTGTTGCAGAGGAAGCTCAGCAGGTTCTTCATGAAGGAACAGTTGGGGCAATGCAGGTCAGGCCTTGGAGGATTCGCAGGAGGACAGAGCAGACTGTGTAGTTCTGTCTGCCACGAGCAGGAGTGTTTGTGGTGCAGCTGGGCTGAACAGGAGCCGAGGCTGTTGGGTTTTGTGTGCACTCGCTGCAGTTCCTGCATCCCGTCCTCCTGCGTGACAAGGCAATGACTTTGTGTCACTGCAAGCACACACCTCGTTTTCCTGAGCGCTGTGTTTCACTGGGTGATTGGTTTTCTGCATATATTGTGGGCTTGAGCTCCCATCTGTGCGCTTGAACTAAGCGGTTTTCTCAAACGTTTGTCGATTTTTCTTTTTTTTAATTAACTTTAGATTATTTTTTCCTGAGAATTCAGAGAGGGTTGGTGTACTGTTAGCACAGGCAGCAGAAGCTGTCTCTGTGTACAAATAAGACAGGGATTTCCTGCTATGTGCTTCAGTCCCTCCTCTGCAGTTTGAGAATATTTCTGCTTCCTTGGCTGGTTCAGTCTTGCTTCTCTTCTGGTACTGCCAATGGTGAGGACCGTTAATGAGAATTAAGAGTACATTTTTTGATGTGATACTTGTTTGCTGTGAGTGAAATGGAGTAGGCTACCAAAAGGATTTCAGTAAGACCCTGCAGCAGTGATAAAAATATATCATTAATGGGATGAGGTGGGCTCAAGTTGGTGATGCTGGAGCAAAATGCTGTGTTGTCTCAGCTCTCACCTGAACCTCCCTTCGGAGCCAAAATGCACAGCAGGTTTTGCAGCCAAATGACAGCACCTGTAGTACAACTGTGCTCCTGCCAAAGCAGATGCCTCTGTTCTGTGATGGGGGCCAGCTTCAAACCAACACGAGTGTGAAATCGCTGCGTTGTAATGATGGTTTAACTTGTCAGCAGATGTGGTGCCTGACCGGCCTGAGATTTTTTTCTTTCTTTATATGTCATCTGTAGAGAACCTGCTGTTTGCATAGCAAATCCTTGGCCCAGGGAACTGGAAACCTGTTAGACCCGTAGCATAGTATCAGAAAATGTCTTAGGAACACTATGTATGTCAACTGTAAGAGATAAGCAGTTGTGCTGTAATTTACCTCTTATTATTTCCATCATGAGAACACAGAGTCCTGAGCTGTTAATCAAGACTGCTGTTCAAGGCACTGAGCTGCAAGATGGCTTCTCCACAGACCACTTGCAGTGGAAGTAATCTTTTTCCTTTTCAATATCTTACTTGTGGGAGATGGTTTTGGTGTGGCTGTGGTCATTTTTCATCCTTTATAATTGATTTGTTCTGGTAGTATTGGTGTACAGGACATAGAGATGTGAAGGTGGGTGAAAAAATTCAGTGCTGATAAAGCAGATGAAAGTATTATGTCTTAAGGTTGGCTGTGGAGAAAGGGTCTTAATTTTTGTACCTTTTTGAGTAGGCAAGCTCCAGGCATGCACAGGGGTGTCTGGGTTTTTTCTTTCTGTTTAAATTCTTCAGTATGTGTGTGCGTGACTTCTGGGTAGGAGTAAATGAGTGTAGGCTCAGGTGGGGCTGAAAATAACATTTATTATGGAAGGAGATGGGGTGAGGGAGTCTTCCAGCTCAGCCTTGAATAAATCAGTCCTCTTGCCCCTCCGTCCAGGCTGCTTCTAGGTGGCTGCCTTTTATCCAGCTGGTGCAGCGTGTTTCTGTTTAAATGATCTCTCCTGAAAGGTCCCAGAGGAAAGGGCTGCTTATTCCATGCAAGGAGAATGGTATATGGCACAGCTCATTGTTGTGTGCCCTGCTGCAAGTGCATAAATATGAAACAGCTCGCGGGCGATACTGCGGTGGGGCTGGTGTCCCCTTCACACCCCCCTCCCTCTCCTGAAGGCTCCTCTCCATCTTCCTTCCTTTACAGCTTTCATTTCTGGGTGATGGAGAGCGGGAGCCGTTTGGGTGTGAGATCCTGAGGGCTTGACGTTGCAGCAGCATTTTTCAGGGGGGTGTGAATGTAGTTCACTCTTGTTCTGATGGCTGACCGACCGCTGTGCTATGTGTGTGTTTGTATATGTATATATATATATATATATGTATGTATGTATGTATGTATGTGTATATATATGTAGATACACACACCTTTTTAGTGGTGCTCCCTGTCCCTGGTGCATGTTGCTAGGAAAGAGGCAGAAAATGGTCTATTTTGTTCTTTTAACTACATGTCATTAGAAGGGAGTCATGGGTTGGCCCCAGGCAGGTGATCCAGCTCACCAGGCAGTTTTGAGGCACAAAGCAGCTCCTTTTGCCCCGATCAGAGCAATCCGGTGCTCGGAGGCAGCAAAACCTGTTGTGCTCTGGGCAGCCCTGCAGTGGGACTGGGGTGTTGGGGTCAGAGTGCTGGTTTGGAGGCACCACTGCCCTAGGAAAGCAGGGGGAGCAGAGGGGATCTCAGAGCATCCCCCTCCCCCTTTCCCTGGGAGAAGAGGCCCCCATCTGCTGCAGATGAACATATCCCCATTGCCTAGTTGATATGCACCTGCCTACACCAGGGCTGTTCATCCTGGGTGTGACAGAAGCAATGAGGGTGACATGATTTGGATGAACCCCAGTCTGGCTCTGGGTAACACCCATGATCCCATAAAATCCTGGGATAAGGCCTGGGATGAGTTGAGCTAGTACACACACATTTATAATTGCTGGTCATGAAACAAACACAGGAAGAATGGTACACAGAGTGAATTTAGCTCAGGGAAGGATGTGTGGAAATGTTCCTTGTGACTACAGTGAGCTTACCTCATATAAGAAACCCATCCTTCTATCCCCACTCCTCATGGAGCAGGGCTCCTGCCCTCACTGGTGGATTTGTGCCTTCAGAAAGCTGCCTTGCTTCTTGAAAACAAACAAAACTCTTTTGGGGCTTTCAAAGGGCTATTTAAAGGAGCCCTGGGAGAATAACTGATTGTGGATTTGGAATGATGAAATGGTTTGCGGAACAGTGAAATATAGAGGCAAATGCAGGAGAACTCCACATTGCAATTTGTCAGCTTCTCTAAACTCTGTAACGGATTGTTCCCCCCCTCTGTCTCTTCTCACCTCTCCAATAGGAAATTAACTGATGCTATCACTAAAGAAATTGTTTTTGCCTCACAAAGTAAAATTGATACTATAAAAACCCGCCAGCAGTGTCTCCTCCTCCTTTTACATGAAGACAAATCCTTCCTGTCACCTACTGAAATGGAAAGATAAAGGCTGAGCTTTAATAAAGAAGCTCTAAGCATAAAGTGTAGAAGAAGGGAGCAGGCACAGCGTGAGGAACACACCACGGCAGCAGGTGTGATGCTGAGGGATGCTGCAAGTGTCCAAAATGCAGCTACAGGACACGGCCCACCTGTCTGTTTAATGCACAGCCAGACAGGTTTGGGCCCCAGAGCTCCGAATGTGTCCAGGAGTTTATGCTGGTTTTGGTGTAAAAGTGTCTGTCTTTGCTCCTTTCAGGTTCTTAGGCTTGCTTGTTTGGACTCTTAAAATCTAATTAAGCACACAGAGAATTAGACATAATTTGTTGGGTAACAACGTAATGCACAGGATATGGGATGCGTCAAAGAGATCTGAACATCAGGAATCTGCTGCCAGATTCAGCAGGAGCTGCATTCATTCTTTGTGGAATGAGTTTTCTATGGGAAATCTCTTCTGCCAAACCCTAGGGACAGGACTGTCTGTGGTTTTCTTTGCACCTCTCCCCATCCATCCCACATGTTCCTCATCTGCTCTTTCGTGGATAAACAGTCACTTTGTTCTGACATCACTGGGAGCCATCAGCTAGTTTGTAAACCCTGTCCTTTCTCCTTCCAGGGGATATCAGAAACCTGCTCAAGTGGATCAAACAGAATCTGTTGAAAGAGCGACCAGAATTATTTATTCAAGGAGAATCTGTGTAAGTACAGTTGTTATGAATCCTCCTTGTGTTCCTCTGTTGGTCCACATGGTTTGGAGGATTTTTCCTCTTGCGGGGGGTTTCCTCTTGAGTAAGTCAATGACCATGAAAACACAGGATTTGCTAAAGTGCAAGTGGGAGGTATCCCACCCACACCTTGCACTATCCACAGAGAGCGTCTTTTGCAGCCCTCACCCCAAATCTTTAAACCTTAAACATGATGCAGGGCCATTTATACTTTCTCTCCATTGTCACTTGGAACAGCGTAGCACCTGTATCCTCAATTCCAGGAGTTTTAGCAGGTCTGTCTGTTCCCTGCTGACATCACTGGGACTGAAGTAGTCATTCTGAGAAATGCCAACAAATACTTCTTCTGGGAAATGTATTTTTATTATCAAAATGGGGCCAGCCTTGTGGAGGGGCGGGGGGGGGGGAAAGAAGGCAAGAGAAATGGAGCAGAGTGAGCTGTGCAAGCCATCCCTGACTGCGGGGTGGCGCTGGGGGTGTTTAACATTCGTCACGGATCTTTGTGAGCCGAAGCGTGTGCCAGGTCCCCTGGTAACAGGAGAGACAATTGCAGGACACTGAAGATCAAAGAGGGGGAATCCCTTTGCTCAGAATCAGGGGCTTGGAGTGGATCCCAGGTGTTTAGTGCCTGTAGTAGGGGCACCGGAATGGCTTTCCCTACCTTCACATCGAGCTCTCTGTGCTCGACTGTCGTGCGTGGGTTTTAATTACCTGGCTTTTCTGCATTGTACGGAAATGCAGTCATCCTGGAGCATCCTCGGGAATGGTGCCTTTTCATTCAAATGAGCTTTGGGATTGCTCCTGTGTCCCCTTTATTTGATCTAGAAAGGGCACAGACTGTACCTCCATGCTAGGATCCCTTTTTTGGCTTTATAGGCAGTCAGCTTGTGATCTGTGCTGTGACATCCCTTGTTCTTAACTATTTGTGGAGCTTTTTAGCAGCCCTGTATCCTAATTATTTTTCTCAATTCTGCAGGAGGCCAGGAATTTTGGTGCTCATCAACGATGCAGACTGGGAACTAATGGTCTGTACTCCTTCAGTTTGACTTTCTTTGTTGAAAATATTGCTCTCTCTGTTCTGTGGTTGCTCTCACAGAAGCTATTTCTGATTCTTGCCCCAAGCGAAGCATCTTGTATTTGAGGGGGAAGGGGCAGGCTGGAATCTCTCTCCTGTACTGTGGGTGTTCAAAAGCCTGGAGCCTCTCTCTAACCTGCTGGGTCTCATCAGCCAGACAGGGTCTGAAGAGAGATCACCCTTTTCCCCTGATCTCTTGCACTGGGTTTTGCACCTCTGGCCGCTGGTGGGTTCCCCCACATGTGGGGTGACAGCCTGGGGGGCACCTGGGACCTTCAGGCCCCACGCAGAACTACCTTCCACTGCAGTCAGGTGGTGCCTGGCAGATGAAGGCCACAGGGAGATTTCAACTCAAACAGGCACCTGGTAAATGTCTTCCCTTCTCAGCCCACTGTTGTGCTCAGACAACAAACAGCCCCTCGCCATTTCCCTGCCTCAGGCAACCACCTGTTCTGTCAAAACCCTGGTCCAGAAAATGCTGTGGGGTGGTGAGCGTCCGTGCTGTCGCTGTGGCTGATCCCTCACCTTTGCTTCTGTTGTGATGAAAACATCAGTCTGTCCCCTTCTGCTCTCCCTAACACTCACCATCTTTTTATGAGCTGTTTTCTCTTTGCAGCTTGTATTTGGAAATGACATTTAAACCATTTTTCATTTTTTTTCTTGGCCTGCAGGGTGAGCTGGATTATAAACTCCAGGACCAGGATAATGTGCTTTTCATCTCAACATTGCACGGCGGGTGAACTCCTGAAAAAACAAGAGGATGTAAATCCAAATCTCTGGGCAAAAAAACTCAAACAAAAACCCTAACCCACCCAAACCTCTCTTGAACTGCCTGTGTCCAGTCTCTGCATCTTCCCACTGCGTTCACTTGTTCTAGACATCCAAATAAAGCCCCGCCAGCCTGCGGCCTTCTGTCCACCACAACAGCATCCTTCTTTTGGTCCTCATTTCACATCTCCTGACTGCACCTCCAGGTACCCTAATGAGCAGAAAGCACCTCAGCATGTGGCACTTTTTTTCTCTGACAGCAGGAAGAGGGGTGCTGAACCCTGAGTAGGATGATGCGTGTTTGCAGGCAGTGAGGCATTCTGGATGAGTTGTGCCTGTTTTTGGGGGAAGGCTGGGGTGCCTCTGCCTTGGTGCTGGGAACCAGGATTCTTTTAGCACGGTACTTAATGTTGGTACAGTCTCTGCACCAGCCATGGGAAGGGTGAGGAAGTGCAAGGAAACAAAAGGTGGCTTGACTAGCTTTTCCATGAGGTAGCAAACATGACAGCTCCAGAGCCCTCTGAAGTGACCACTTGTTATGATATTTATTTATGGGAAGCAGGAGAGAAATAGGCTTTTTTTGTTTTGTATTTCTGATCCCTCATGCCGCTTTCATACCAGAGCTGAGGCAGGGTGAAGTACTGGCCCATGAATAACGTCAATTTATAACGATTTGGTTGGAGGGGAAACAAACCCTCACCCGGCCTGAGACAGCACAGAGTGATCAGGGCAGCAGATGATCTTTCTGTCACCATGACAGACAGAATTGATCGGGCTGCACTGCATTCTGTGCAGGTGGGAGCTGCAGCCTGCCTGGGGAAAGGCTGGGGCTTGAAATGCAGTTAAAGTGCCAAGACCTGAGCAAGTCAGTGGCTTTTAACCCTTTCCATCAGTGGGAGGGAGAGGCTTCTTGCTGCATGCCCTGAGGAAGTCCTGTGAGTGCGTGGAAGTGGGTGTGTGTGCCTCTGCTGGGGCACGGGTGTTGTTGGCTTTCCAGAAGTTTCCTCGGATAGACAGACTGGCCCCTGCCAGCCAGGATGCCCCAGTGCAAGCAGAGGGACGGGGTCAGAGAGGGTAGTGTTGGTACCAACAGGTCTGAAACTGCTGCATGAGCTTCCAGGAGTGCCTGACCAGGATCGTCCTCCTGCGCTCCCCCCTGCCCTGCTCACCTGTTTTGGCACAGCTCCGGCAGCATGCAGAGGTCCCCGGCGGCAGCTCTTGCCTGAGCCGCGGCTGTTGTGGAGCAGAGGTGCTCAGCCAGTGCATCTTGGAGCTGATCTGCACCGCATGCTGCTCCGAGAGCCCTCGATCTTCAGGAGCTGGTGAGGAGGTGGGGAGCAGCCAGTGCACCAGCCCCTGCTCAGGCAGCCTGGCCCAACACCCCAAGTGCTACGCACAAGGAGCCTCTCCCGCCCTGCACCTGACGGAGGAATTGCTCTGTCTGATGTGGAGAGAGTAATTCCCTCAGCTGACTTCACTGACTCCTCTCTCACGTTTACCCTTCCACAACCTGCGTAACTAAAGTCACCCAAGGACTACGATGCTGCTGCATCTGAGGAGCACCAAATTCAACCCACTGCTGGTGACAAACTGATATTCGGCCTTTTCCAAATCCAGCCAGAGTGACTTGAGTCCAGCTCACGCCGTTTGTAAATGCAAAGACTCTTCTCTGTCTTGAGTTCCTGGCCATTAGCTTTGCTGGGCCGGGGCAGTGGAGGGGGATTCCAGGTGGTAGTAGGAGCTGGCTGAAAAACAAGAAAGCTGTGTGGTGTGCGGCTTGAAATAGACTGAAACACGATGGGAAAAGGCAGGTTTGTCTTCAGCGCTGCTGCCTGCCCTTCCTCTATGCTGCATCTGTGCCTTAAGCTGGGCTTGTTCTCATCCCCCACAGCTGTTTGCTCAGATAGGATGGATTCCTTCCCCGGGAGCTGTTACTCCCCTCGGTAGTGCAGGTAGACCCAAGTGGCTTAGCTCCTGCTGTAGTAAAAGCTGCCAATCACTGCTAAAAAAAGCTAGAAATGGGAAGATGAGGGAAGCCGGGGGGTGGAGAAGAGGGGTAGAGCAAAATCCTGTAACAACAACAGCAACAGAAAGTTTCTGAAATAAAAGCCTTTTAAGACATTCTCTGACTCCAGCTTTGTCCTAGATAGGCTCTTGGTGAAATTCTGCTCGGATCTTGTAATGCTTCCCTCCTCCTCCTGGGTTTCCTTGGCAGCCCCGGCCGAGCCGCTTGGCTGGTGGATTCATAAAGCCTCTCTGTTAGAGCGAGCCTTCCTCCGGCCGCCGTTCCGCGGGGGCTGCTCCGCTCCGAGGGTCTCACCGAACCCCACCACGGTAGTGAGGGCCGTGCCCGCAGCCCGGGGCCGCTCTCCGCCGAGCTCGCCCGGTGCCCGAGCGGCGGGGCCGCTTCCCGGCCCGAGGAGACCCGGCGCAGTCGGAGCGGCCTCCGTGTGCCCGGGGCCAGCCGGGGCTGCGACAAGAGGATGAAAAGAGTGTCCCGGTTTAGGGGGCCGGGCGCACGCCGAAATACGTTAAATGAAATAAAGCCGCAATGTTAAAATAGATAAATAAATAAACATCAGAAGGATAAACGGGGATGGAGCCGCAGGGCCGAAGCGCCCGCCCGCTGCGCCCGGTTGCGGCCCCACAGCCCCCAGCAAAGAGCCGGTGCCCGAGGCTCGGTCTCTCCGTCCCTGCCCGGTTCCTGCCCAGTGCCTGCCCGGTCGGGGCTGCCCGTCCCGGTGATGACCCGGCCAGTATTTGACGCATGAAGACCGAGCCCCCTCGGCCGCGCCGAGCCGAGCGGAGCCGCCGCCGGTGTTTCCTTAGGAGTTTCCCTGAAATCCTGGCCCCGACCCCCGGGCCGCAGCCGGGAGCGGTTACCTGCCGTGCCCCGGGCCCGGGCAAAGTCCGTCCTCCGTCCTGTGCCCCGAGCACCGTCCTGGAGCCCCGCCGGAGGAGGTGAAACCTCTGCTACAGATGTCCAGACACAATTCTTGGTTCGTACGTCTCCATCGCACAAGAATTGCGTTTGGACAATCAGGAGCGGAGATTCCCATCCCGGGCTCGCGGGATCTTCCAGGGGGAATCCGGCTGGAGCCTGGAAAAAAAGGACACACGGCCCCTGAGCCGGCTCCCGCCGCCTCCCGCTCCCGCTCCCCGGCCCCGCCGAGCCGCTGCTCTGGCCCCGACAAGTTTCGGGCGCAGCCGCGGCGCTTCGCATCCCCGGTTCCATTTAATGGCACTGCGAGGAGTTTAATTTTATCAACTCGTTTCTTACCCCTCAAAAAAAAAAAAAAAAAAAATTGGAAAGCAGCTCTATGAAAAAAAAAAAAAAAGAAAGAAAATACCCCAACATAAAAAAGGGGGGGGGGAAAGAAGAAGAAAAAAAAAAAAAAAAACCCCCAAAAAAAAAAGGGGGGGGAGAAAAAAAAAAAAAAAAACCCCCAAAAAAAAAAGGGGGGGGAGAAAAAAAAAAAAAAAAATTGGAAAGGAGCCTTTTGAAAAAAAAAAAAGGAAAAAAAAGACAAGAAAAAGAAAAAAGAAAAAAAAAGAAAAAAGACAGAAAACGAAAACCAACGATCCATCCCTGCCAGAGCAGCCCCGGTGGAGCAGGGACTCCGTGCGCCGGGGCTGGCGGCCGCGGCGGGGCTCGGTGCCTCCAGCAGCCCTGAGGCTCGGCGGGGGTGATGCTGCGGGCACAGACCCCGGCCCCGCGCTGCAGCCGTGTCGCTCCTGCCTTGGAGAATCCACCAGTTCCAAAGGGATTGCCCTCAAAATTCGTGCACTTTGAAAAAAATCTCCGAAATTTATGAATGCTCACCGGAGGGGGAATACTAGTAATAATAATAAAAATAAAGGAAAAAGATGAAAAATCCAGGCTTCTTCCCCAGCCCCTTCTCACCGACCGGCGCCCACGAAGTTGGGAACAAATCCCCTCTCTCCAGCCAGGGAAAATCCCGGCCC
>VZTX01001400.1:0-17755 GCA_013400915.1 Pardalotus punctatus | reverse complement strand
GGGGGCGAGGCGGCCACCCCCGAACTCTCGCCGGGCTCCCGGCAGCCCCGTTACAGGGCAGGCAGCAAGGCAGAATCCCCCCTTCCCTTCACTTGGAAAGTCTGGATCCCACTTCTCATGCTCACCCCCAGCCCCCATTCCCAACGGAAGGTGCTGTGACAAGCCCCCCAGCTAGTGTCCTCTTCCATGTAGAGTGCAGCACCCTGATGTGGAGCGGGAGCTTTCCCTCCAGGGGAAGGAGGAGAAACATGTTTGTGCTCCCCAGCTTTTCCTCAAAGGCTCTTTTCAAGCAGCGGCTCCCAAGTGAGAGGTGCTTTTGCAGCATGTCTGGACTCGTGGGTTTGGCTGCCGAGGACTTTTCCAAGTGCTTTTTGTCTTTGTGGCTCCTTCCCCTGCACCCCGCTGCCTCCCGACTCTCCTGCAGTCCCTGTCTCATTCTGGTCCTTTCTCAGAGGAAGTGTGCCTCCTTCCAAGCATTCCCAAGCCGCTTTATGCACCCTGTTTTGGCAAACTGGCTCCAGCAAAGCTGGCAGCGGTGAGCTGAGACATCACAGCATCCAGCTGGCTGCTCTCCTCTGCTGCCGGAGGGTCCTGCATGTCCCTTGTGTGTCCCTGGTCCCTTTTCTGAACCTGAATGTGGCAGTGGATTTGTACTCAAGCCCCAAGCTGCAAACTCGAGCTTGGAGAAACATCCCCTGCGGCTGCCTCCGTTTCCCCAGGGGAACGTCTGGCAGAGCCCGACACCAGCCATGGGCTGATTTATGCCGCCGCCTGAAATACAGCGTTGCCCGTCCTGCTCTTCATGCTGGGTGAGCTGAGCCCGTTCAAAAACCTGTTTCAGGATGAAACTTCTGTGATCCCTTGGTGTGAACCAGGCCTAGGCAGACAGGTACGGGGGAACGCTGCACCCCTGGGCAGGGCATGGGAGGGGTGTTCACAGCACAGGCACAGCAGAGATGGGGGCAGCTGTGGGAGCAGATGCCCTGATTCTATAAGGGACCATGGCCAGGGGCTCCCTGTGGCTTAGAAGAAATGTGTGAAGGGGTTTTTAGTAAGTCCTCACCATCTGGGCAGATCTGGGGTCACCACTCCAGGGGTGCAGCACGCCATGCACCTGGTGGGAATTGGCACAGGGCAGCACCTCCCCTGTTCATGCCACACACTGGGTGCTTGGAGCAGGGACCCATCTGCCCCCAGTCATAGCCAGGACCTGTGTGCCCGTCCCCTTTGTGCTCACAGGCCCAAAGTGATGTCCACTGACCCCCCAGCAATCTCCTGCCCCTTCCCCCACCCCCCACCTCGGCTCCAAAATGCCCTTTGGGGAAGGAGGCGGTGGTCTTTGTGTCCCTTTAAGACGCGACGATGCTTTGCCAACGCCAGCTGCTCCCCAGCCACACACACTCCCCTACAATGCCCTTTTCATGCGCAGCGGCCGTCTGAGCAGTGAAATGCCCCTTCAGAGCCGCGCCGTGCCCGTGCCAGCTGTGACTCTCGCAATGCGGGTGCTCTCACAGCATGGCACAGCGTCCTTGCCAGCTCCGGCGTTGAGTGCTGCCAGCGAATACCCCCGGACCGCGGGAGCTCTCCCTCGGTGCAAACACAGCATCGGCAAAAGTCACTGGGCAGCGCAGCTGTCCCGGTCCTCCCGGCATCCCCAGGGATGCGGGTGCTGGTCTCTTTTCCCCAGCATTGAATGCCTGTTTCTGCTCCAGGTCACCCAGCACAACTGCAGTCATAAATCCTGGCCACCTGCCCTCAAGGGCCAGCACAAATGCTGCCTCGTTAGGTTTAGCTAATAAAGCAATAACAACAAGAGTAAAAAGAGAGCTAATCCCTGAGTGCTGGCGCTGGGCTTTGAGGTGCCATATTGCACCAGGGAGAAGCGGTGAGGCAGCCGGGCTGGGCAGGCTGTGAGCGGGGCAGAGGGGAGCCCACAGCCATATGGAAGAGGCCTCGGATTTGCTGGGAATTACAGCGGGGATGTTTCCAGGGAGAAAGCCGGTGTCCCAGGCCTGGCTGGTTTGTTTGCAGCATCCAGAGAGGCAAAGCAGCACATCCCCACGTACAGAGAAGGGGAAGAAATGGGTTCAGGACGAGAAGCAGCATCACAGAGGATGCTCACAGGGTTGGAGGGGTGGGTATGAGCCTCCCCTCACCCCCCACCTCATGGGCCTGCTCCTGTGGGTAGAAGGGTATAAAACCCAGAGCCAGGCATCTCCAAGGGCACTTCTCAAAATGTAGAATGTGGCCGTCCTTAATGCCTCTCACAACCTCATTTTTCCCCATTAGAACCCCTCCCTAGCCCAAATGCCAGAGCACTTTCCGCCTGACACGCCCCAGCCCAGCGTCTCTTCCCAGCCACAGTCCCTCCGCAGTGTGGTGGCATCACGCCAAGTGCCACAGCGAGTGGATTGTCCCATGGAACACACAACTGCCTTGCTTCCCAAGGGATTCCTGCAGTGGTGGGGAGCAGGTCCTTTGGGTGATGCTGCTGTCACACCACTGTGCCTCACTGCCCTGACCACAGCTCCCCCAGACAGCTGGGCTGAAGTCCATGTGAACGTTGCACCCCACTGGAACAGGAGCAGGTCCTCAGAGAAACCCCAGCTGGCCAGGGATGGGTTCTCCAGGTGCATTGGTTGCCTGCACATTTTTGGAAGAAGGTCCCTTCCTTAGTATCCTCTCCAAAGTCTTCCAGATGTGATCAGCCCTGGGACTGCACCCATCCAGGCTGGGACTCCTGCACTGAATGACACCTGATGTGAAGCCAGGTCCTCATCGTGTTCCCCTGCCTTCCTCTCTGTCACCATTACTTCACCTTGGGGAAGTATGATGGGGCCCACATCCCTTGCTGCTGAGTGCTGTGCTCATGTCCAGGCTGGGAAGCAGAACATCCTTAACTTGCTGGTCAAGGTGGAGTCCCATGTGTTTGTGACAAGGACTGGGGTGTCCAAGCAAAGAGAAGCTGCTCTGCCCTTAGAAAGAGCAATCCTCGATAGAAACACTCCTTGATATGATGTGACAGTGGGTGTTGGGACTCCCTGGCCAGTCTTTGGTGCCACAGGTACCAGTGGATGTGGGCATGAAAGGCCAAAAGGAGGCTAGTACATCATGACTGCCTAGCAGGGTATTTGACGAGCTGGAGCCCAGGGCTCTTCATCTCTCATGGGTGTATTTCCCAAGAAGTGCATGCTCACCACTTTCTCCTGAGCTGCAGCCCAGGTTGGTTATGAATAATGTATCGGATAACAGGCGATCGATGTGTCTGACTCGGAAGGACCCCTCCCCTCCAGCCCTCCCCCAGCACCTCTCTCATTCTGCACGGCTGGGCCTGTGCCCCTTGTCACTTGTTTGCTGGTGGCATCACTCACAGACAGTTGGGACTCACACCCAGCAGATGAACGGAGCCCAAAGGTGCCAGCAGTGATAGCCAAGCACAGGACCAACCAGTTCTGTGCATCATTTCATATCACATTTCCAGGGAAAAAACTGGCAGGGACAGGATCTTCTCCCTCACCAGGGGTTTCCCTGCGAGGCAGAGCTCAACAGCAGCAATCGGTAACTCTCCCCTTCACACCAGCAGGAATGGGAGTCTCATATCCAGTGACCTCAGCTGGAGGGAATATGGACCTGCAGATGCATGACCAGTTCAGGAGAAAGAGAAGGCAGAGTCAGCTGCTGAGGAGCTGCATGTGCTTTGTGGACAGGAGAGCAGCTTCTTGCCACTTCCAGGCCATTTGCTGTGGGGACAAATGAGTGATTTTTATTGCATGCACTCCTTGGATACTGTGTCACTTGCCAGAGCTCCTCAGTTGAGTGGAAATGGGGCACAACCCTTCTCAAAAGCCCCCTGAGAGGATGCTTCTGAAGCCTAATGGAATTTGAAGCTAAGGGGGCCGAGCTGGAAACAGGAGTAAGGGCTGAGACAACCTTGAGCAAAGTGGGGTTGGCAGAGGTGGATGCAGATAAGAAATGGCTGCTCTTGGGGGGGTGTGTCTGGGCACACACACAGCCACTTGCCTGGGGTTTGCAAATCCAGAGTGATTTATTCTGCCTCCAGGACTTTGGCCAAATAATGTCTTGGCACAAATTTCTTGGTAAGATGCAGAGACAGCTCTTGCCTTGGCAAGGCCAATGCTGAACCTTTCAGAGAGACCAAGACTAAGAAAGTCTCTGATCACTTAGACTTCCAGTAGGGTGCAGGTACCAGGGCTCCAAGCATCCTCCTTCTCTGCAGCAGCCCATTCATGGGGCTCCTGCAGCACCTCTTGGGTAGCTCCCAGCCAGTGAGGAGAGCAGCTGGATTCTCACAAGTATTAGACTGCTGCACTTCAGCTGGTTCCTATTTTATTTCCGGGTTGCTTTGGGGCAGTGTCACCTCTGTCTATCACCCATACAGCCTTCACTAAATCACAGACTCACCTGGATGCAGTCAGATCCCCCATCCCCTTTTGTTGTCTCCTGGAGCTCAGCATCTGGCTTGGCATCTCAAGTTCTCTGTTCCTGAAATGTTTTGGGATCACACCATTACCATCAGGGCCAAGACTTGATCTCTTGGCGACACTGGAGATTAGCTCCAAGGCCTTGAATTGGCAACAGAAGGAGAGGCAGAGGCTGCTCGGAACTGTTTCCAACTGGGCCAGGCACACAGTCGGCAGAGGATGTAATCCTTCCCCAGGGATGCTACTGTGATCACAGAACAGTTATGAATGGACAAACCTCACAAGCTCCAATGGTGAGAGCCAGTTCTTGGGACATCACAGCCACATAAGATGGCCACGCCTGTGGCAGGGACTGCGAGCCAAGTCTGGGCAGCCACGCTGGCCTGTCACTCCTGAGCACTTCCTGTGTTACAAATGTTGCGTGGGGACATTCTTCCATCCAGATATCTGATGACAATCCCATAACCCCACTGATTCAGAGCCAGGATCAAAACCCATTGCCTCACTCCTTCCCAGGGACTCTCCTGCCTCATCCCATCACGCCTGCACAATTTAACCCGCTGCCTGCTCTTCCCAGCTGATGCTGCTTTGCTCCACCTTTCTGAGATCCTTAGCTCCCTCCCTCTCCTTCTGCTGTCTCGGGGGAAAGTAGTTCCCAAGGTGCTCAGAGCAGCGAGGCCAGAAAACCAGGGCACTTCTCCAGCTCACCTAATTGTTGGTTACTGTCCCTCTCCCTCGGTGCCTAATTAAGTAGAGCAGGAGGAAAGCCCAGGAGAAGCTGCTGAAGGCACAGGAACACGTGTGCACGTTACAGAGAGGCTGGTGAGTGGCCTCATCCACACTGCTTCAAAAACAACAGGAGGAGAGCGATGCCAGGGAAGAAGCAGGAGCAGTGACTGGCCCTTGTGTCCAGACCTGGATGCACACCTGCAATGCAACAAATGCTTCACACATGCTTGTTGCTAAGTGATCTGCAAGACAGCTGTCAGGTTAAGAGCAGAGAAGAGAGCTCATCACAGAGGGGCTGCACTAGGGATGAGCAGGACCAGGACTGGTGGCCAGGCTCCCTCCTGGGCTCCAGCTCTTGCTTATCCCCCACCCCAAACTTCAAACCAACCCCTTTCTATTGAATTTTTGTCATGGCTTCTTGAACCCAGTCCCAGGAGTGCATGGACATGAAAGACCATCTTGAAACTGATTTCCTGTCTGCCTCAGCCTTGTAATCCCTCAGAACAGTGGGTGGAGTTGGATGCTGGTTCAGGGCCTGACTGAAAATCCCTGAGCAGACCTCTTTCTCCCATTGCTTTGGGAGGATTTCAGAAGAGCTATTTCAGCTTTGAATCCTTGCTTCAAATTTGCTGCAATCCAGGGCTGCCTGAACCAGCACCTGGCTGCAGCATGTTGAAGGGGAGGAATCCCACTCCATCAGTGCAACATCTGCAAAGCTGCGGTCCCTGGCAAGATGTTGCTGAAAGCAGAGGAAGAGCTGAGCTGGTATTACAGAGAAGCCTGTCCCAAACATGATGCCAGCCTCAGCTCCTCGCTGGGTCACTGCATTCCCATGGTCCAACATCTCCAGTTTAGTTCCCACTCTTGGCTGAGGACAAGCAGCCAGACTGCCAGATTCACTCGTGTTGTCCTAATGGAGGCAGGGCACGTGTGTGTGTCACTGTGTGCAGGCAGAACCTCACCCAACACATGCCCAGGCCCACAAGGGCAGCGAAGGCAGGATCCCAAGCACTGGCAGCACACAGTGCTGGGATGATGCAGCCATGCCTACCTCGTGCTTTGCTGTAGCCTTTGGCTCTCCTCCTGCTGCCTGCCAGTGCATTTCTCCTGATGAAAAATAGTCCCTTGATGTCACCAAGGGTTGTGATGCTGTTACAGTTCTTGCTGAAAGAAGCAATAAGGTCTGGGGTGGGATCAGGCCTTTCTGGCTCCACATCTCCCTCCTGCAGCCAGCCTGGTCCCTCCGGTCTGCTCCAATGGGCAGTGAAGCAAACTCACCAGGACCCTGTTTAATAAAAATGGGGGCTTCACAGGAAAACTGGAACAAACACTAGCGGGAGCGCGTGCTTTGCCAGGATGCTCCAGCCAGCTCCAGGCAAAAAAGTTTGAGCCAAACTTTCCCTGCTCAGTATTTGTGTTTGTTTTATCCCTGTTGCCTGGGCTGTTGTTGGAGAGATTTATCTCCAAGAGAGAAAAGGCAGCTGGATTTGGTGGCATATGTCTCCTTCAGGACCCAGCCCATTTTGGGCCGTGCATGGATAAGGGCGAACTTAATGTGCGTGGCCTGAGCTGAGCAGCGACTTCCAACAGCCTTGGGAAGTTTTAAGCAGCGAGGTGAGCCCTGGGGATGGACAGGGCATCCCGAAGCAACATGCCATCCTTCCCTGTCTGCATCCCTACCCAAGCAGAGCCCAGGACCATTCAAACACCCACTACCCACCACGCTTTATCCCACTTGTGCCGGTGCTGGCAGCCTGGAGACCTGCGTAGCCACAAGTTCTCGGATGCGCATCTGAGCAGGTCTGGTTCCACACATGGGCACTGTGATAGGGCTGTGTGGGTTTATATACACAGCAATCTTTTTAAAGTCTGGGGTTTAACGAGTCATGAGCACAATGCTGTGTCATCATTAGCACTGTTTGTCGAGGAGCCCTGAGCTGTTCAGCTCTGGGGTTAATTCCGAAGCCAGCCTGATCACAATCCCTCTATGGTTTTACCTACCTGCAAAGGAATAGTAGAAATCCAGAGTCAGGTCATGTTCTCTATAAGAAAAGGAAAGAGAAATCAAAAAAACCGAGCCAGGACGCAGCCTGTGTATGATGTAGCCTTATTTTTTTTCTATATACCCACTGATCTTCAAGGTGGACTTGCCACGGCTGTGTCTGTCCCTCTGTCAGAAGCCTCAGGAGCCAGCTTGCCCTTGGTGTGGGTCCCTCACAGCATGTGGATGAGCCCTATGGAAACCTAGGGCTCTTTCCCTCCAAACCCTAGGGGCTGGAGGGCAAGAGCAGCCATGAGGCCTCCTGGATCCTGGCTTTGAATTAGAACTTTGTCTTTTGGTAGGTGAGCAGTTTTGACACAGGCGCCAGCCTGACTTCTGTGCCTCAGTTTCCCCCTCCTCCCACTCCAGAGGATGCCAGCTGCCCAGGCAGAGTCAGATAATTCCAACAGAAGATGTATGGAGAGGAGAAGAGGCCACAGCATCCAACTCCATATCCGCTGGCATTGCCAGGGGAAATTCTTCCTGAGGACATGAGACGGCAGTCACACAGCACGGTATTGAGAGTGGAGTCACTGAGTTAATTTGGCTTTCCAATTAACAACAAGGGAGGTCATTACTGAACTGCTCATGGCTCTCTGTCCCGACACGTTGTTGCCCAGGGCCCAGTGCCTGGCAGTGGAGCAAAAAGGATGGGCTGGGAGCCCTGGTGAGGTATTTGCCCCCTGCCCTGTGAACAAAGCCAAGTGCAAGCAGAAATTCAAAGCAAATGAGGGGATTGGGATTGGTGTTCCCAGAGGCACTGGCCCTCCTGCCTGTGCCAGGACCCCTCACTTCCCCATTGAGTCCTCCCCTTCCTGCAGCCATCCCCAGAGCATCCATCCTGTCTGAGCAGGGCCTCAGAGCTGCCCTGCCCTGCATGCACCTGCATAATTCCCAGCTGCACATGGACACTGCTTGCTGTCCAGCCCTCATAGCTTTGCTCCTCACAGAAGGTGTACCCAGCACTGTGGGGTAATGCTTCACATGCAAACCCTAGAAATTACTAGAAGAAAACTGGACAGGAACACTTTGGACTCAAGCCTGGGACAACAAAGTGCCAAGGCTGAAGCATGATGAGGCTGGAAATCTTTCCCATCAGGGTGGGATTTAGCAAGGTTTTTCTCTCTGTATCTGGGTTAATCACATGCTCAGAGCCTGTGAAAGCAAGATAACCCTTGGCCAAACATGCAGGTGTTTGAAAAGGTGTGACACACTGCTTTGAGCATCTCTGGTTGTACCAGGGCTGTCCTGCCACCCTAAACACTATGTGCTCCATCAGAGCCACTGAGTCCCTGAATATCCCCCTCCTGCCCAAGGCTCTTTATAGCAGCTCTGGTGGGGCCAGCAACACCTTCCAGGGAGTGGGACAGGGTGAAGAGAGTTGTTTTCTCGCCCATCACCCTGTGGGGTGCACCCAGCAGCAGCTCCCTCCGCCGTGCCACTGCTGGTGTCGGCAAGGGCAGGTTCTCCGCCGGCCTCGGGGTCTGGCAGCTCGCGGGGCCCCTGCGTGTCTGCAGCTCCGAGCGGGGCGGGGATGGGGATGGGGGCCAGCATCCCGGACAAAAGAGCAGGATTATTCGGTACAAGCATACCCCCTGCCGACGAGCTGGAAAAACACAGCTCCCCGGACAACACACCCTCCCCCCGAAAGAAAACCAACCAAACCCAAACCAGCTACAACCACGGGATAGAACCGGGGGGGGCCGGGGCAGTCCTGAGGCGAAGGCCGGCGGCTGGAGAGGGGCCGGGCACCGGCAAGGGGTTGGAGCCAGGAGTCGCCCACAGCACGCGTGGAACACCCGCCCACTCCCGTCTCGCCAGGCCCGGCATTAACAAGTTTTTTCCACAGGAGGTTTGCGGTTTCCAGCCTTTCCCGCCCGGCCCTTCCGCGCAGCACCCGGGACCCCTCTGAGATCCCCCAGCCCCGCAAGCGGGAGGGGCCGGCGGGGTCGTGCCCAGGGCATCCCCGAGGCTTTTTTTTCTGATGTTTGCGGCTGGTTTGCACTTTCCCCTCCGGTGTTTGCTTCTTGGTTTTTTTCCCCCTTTCTTTTTGTTTAATTCTGCTCCCCCCGCGGCGCGGCTCCCCCCGCAGCGCTGTCCGCCCCGCCAATCCGGGCCCTGCGGGGCCGGGGGCTCCGGCAGCGGCTTTAAAAGCGGAGCCCTTTGTGCGCCGGAGCTCGGCGGAGCCCCGCACCGGCAGCCGCCTGGGCCGGACGGGGATGTGCCGTGTCGGGATGTACCGTACCGGGATGTACCGTGCCGTGCTGCCGGCAGCCGCCGCCGCCGCCGGGAGGAGCCCTGGACACCGCTGCACCAGCAGCCCCGGGACCCGAGCATCCCCCTCGGCAGGTATTTCATCCCCCTCCCCTGCACCCCAATAAACGTGTGTCAGCCCAGCTTGCCCCGCTCGCCGTTTTGCCGGGTCTGGGGTGGTCGGCTTTCATTATTTATTTACTTTTATATCTATTTATATATAAACCCGCCTTCCTTCTTCCCTCCCTCGCACCCGCTGGTTTGGGATTGTGGGGCTGAGGGTCTTGTGCTGGTGACACTGGAGCAGGCTGGGATGACGGGGCTGCTGGTGGAGCCGGGGTGCTGCCCACTGGTGGATATGGCGGGGCTCGTTGGGGACAGCTCGGTGTCACCGCTCCTGCGGGTGGGGTGAGCACAGAGCGGCTCCCTGGAGTCTGTTATTGTACGGTCTCTCGAGGGGATGGGATCAGCACTACGGTTTGCTGCTGCCTCGCACGAGGTGCTCTGTGGCCACCTCCAGACTCTCTTTCCAGAGCCTATGGGCAGACCTCTCCCAAACCCTTTGAAATTTGGCCCTAAATAGTCCTACAGCTCAGCTACCAGCTTTAGGGGGACTCCAAGATGGCCTGGGATGTCCCTGCAGCTTCCTTGTCACCAAATAATACCACGAGCAGTAGCCCCGGGGAGCAGCTGCAGCCCTGCTCTGTCCCCAGCCAGCCCTGCTGCAGTGGGACCTGCCTGCATCCCTCCAGCCCCCTGCTCAGCCCTGCCCCACCATGCATTTTGGCCAAAGCTCTGCTGCAGTCCTAAAGCTGTGCCATGCCCTTGGAAGCAGAAAGTTCTCTGCTGGGGTAAGCAGTGATGGTTAGAGCCAGCCAACAGCACCACAGGCACTGGATGTGGGCTATCATTTTCCCTCCTTGGCCCTGGGCTGGGCTGGGAGGGGATACACTGGTGGCTCAGGCTCGAGCTGGAAGATGGGAGTGGGGTCAGGTATGTGGTGGCTAGCTACCCCACCTGGGCTTGCTCTTTGCTCCTGCTGAGTTCACAGGAGTGCTGGGGAAGCATCAGGCTTGACTGAGAAGCACGAGGGCCCTCGACCTTTGCACTGTGGGAAGTCACCCAGCGAACCGTTGGTGAACTTGGATGACAGCGCTGTGCTTCTGTGCCAAAGCCACCAGCCTTGCATAAGCAGTGGATGGAGGAGATATCGGTCACAGCCACCCATGGAGCCACCGTTCTTCACCCCTGTTGTTAGAGGGATGCAACTGCCCCGATTGCTGGCTGGAGCATGACTGAGCAGCCACACAGCGCAAGGCACTTCAGCTGGGCTTGCAGTCCCCCGCGGCATTTGGGATGGGGATGAGCCCTGGCTGGGGACCAACGGCGGGCGCTCGCCAGCCCCCACGTGCAGGGAGGGAGCCGTTGGTGCAGTTTGCATGAGCAAGAACGAGAGCTGGGGCTGACCGCAGGAACCTGCGGCTGCCGCAGGGGGCCCGGCTGCTACAGGGGTCCCATTGGCTCCAGGGAACAGCTGAGGGGCTGTTATGCAAATTTAGAGGAGCCAGGAAACGATCAGAGGGCAGAGTAATCTGAATTTCTCTTCTCTCCTCTGAGTCACCAGGACTGACTTCCCTGGCTCCAAAATGCTGTGGTGGTGCCTGATGAGAGCCTTGGCCAGGATCCTTCCAGCACGATATTGCTCTGGCAGCTGGCACTGGCTGGTCCTTGTCCCCGTGTCTGGGCAGGGCTGGGCACCGAGTGTCCCCCTGCTCCCAGGCTTGCCCCCCAGGAATGGCACAGCCTTGTGGTCTCCACACTGGCTCTGCAACCTCTGTCACCACTGCCAGGACCTATAGCTGTTCTGGGAAGGGGCCAGGAGTGATGTGCGGTGGTGACTGGGGGGAGGTTGTTTGTGGGACAGAGTACGTGCAGTTTTGGGAAAGAACCAATTCTGGCTATTTTCAGCTCAGTCTCTGTTCCCAGGGTCCTTTCATGGATGGCTTCATAACAGCCTCCAGGGACAGTGGGACTGCTGCAGGGGACTTCCCTTTGCACTGGAAAAATGGCACTGTGGCTTCAGGCATGAAATGTCTAAGGATTTGGCCCTGGTATGGTCTCCTGAAAGTCATTCTGGTTTCTGCATTTTGGCATATGCTTGGGGTACTGGGGGTCAGCAGTAGGTTTGGGGACACCGTCATCCCCCAGGAGGGCAGGGGCTGGCTCCCTCTGCTCTGTCCCAGGACAGTCCTCTTGCACAGTGTCCTTTGTCACAGCCCCCTTGGCAGCAGCAGGGGATGATGCCCTTGCCTGCCCAGGTGTGCCAGAGAAACCCCACAGCCCTACACATCCCCAAGTACCATCACAGCAGCACTGCCACACTCTGCGCTGCTCTTTGAACGCTGGTGACACAAGCAATAGGCACAGGCAGTAGCTGTCCTCTGGGAATCAGGTGCTATGGACCCTGTGATTTCACATGCCAGTGGCCAGGCTGGAGGCAACAGCCTCCTGCCAGACACAAGAGGCTTTGCCTGCCACAAAGGAGGAACGTGTGTGTGTGAGCGAGAGGCCAGCACCCGTGGCACAGCACACCCAGGCTTCTGCCATTTCCTCGCTCCACAGGAGGAACACGGTGGCTCCGCTCTGAGTGACAGCCACCACTGAGAACACCAGTGTGGTCAGCTCAGCAGCATCCCTCCTTCCTGTAGACCAAGCCACAGGTGAGTGGGATGTCACCTGCCTAACACAGAAGAGCAGAGCCCAGTCCTCAGAGCAGCCTCTGAGGTATGGTAGAAAGAGCCCAGCCAGAGCCTGGCCCGGCATGGGGAAGAAAATTAGTCACATCAGCTGAAGGTCCCCATCCCCACACGCTGTCCCAGTGCCTGCTGGAAGTGCCCTGACAGGCAGATTTCCTCTGGCACAAGCAAAGGCGGGGGTAAATGCCCTTGTGCCAGGGAGAGGAGAATCACAGCAGGATGGGATATGCACAGCCCCCAGGCTGTTCTCTGCAGGAGAAATGCCTCATAATGATCTTGAAAGCACATTTGGGTGACAGAGTCCAGGCACCTGTGACATGGACTGGCAAAACATTGCTGCTCTGATGTGGGGTGCACAGGCTGATTCCCGGGGCTGCTCTCTGGGCTCTGGCTCCTGCTGCCACCATTTGTCCCTGTGCCCTCCTTCCCAGCTGCCTTCCCACGCTGCAGGGAGGCAGAGCACAGCTGAAAATACACCTACTGTGTCCCCCCTTCCTGCCTGTTTGCTTCCTCCCCTCCTGGCTTTGCCTTTCAGCACGGCTTCCTATGAAAACAAAGGTCACACCGTCATGCTTTGCCTTATACACACACAAACACACACACACACGTGTGTGTGTGGCTGGCGCCCTTCTAATAAACTTTGACCACATTTCCATCCCTGTGGACAGAGGGGCGGCAACCTGCAAACATGCTGAGGTCAACGGGGCTGGCAAAAATGTGCAGCTGGGGGAGGAAGAGAGGCTTTCCCTTCCTTTAGCACAGAGGCAGGCTCCTCCACAGCTCAGCCCCTTATTAGACAGGGGAAAAGCCACACATGGCGCACCCAGCACACCCCACCGGCAGGAAGGGCTTTGATCTGGGTTCACACCTGAGCTGTGCTGCTGCGGGAGCTCCCTGGGGACCCACAGCATGACTGCCAGCCCACTCACCTGGGATGACAGACTCATTCCCCAGCTGCAGGGCTATGAGCCCCTGAAACCCTGTCAGCCACAGCCTGCACTCCACACACCCCAGAGAAGCCAAGTCCCACCAACCCAGAGGCAGCAAGCTGTCATCAAATGTGTGCATCCCATAGTGCCCCCACTCCATTTTCCCTCCAAAAAAACCACAACTACCCAAAACCCCCTGTAGAATCCACCCATCATGTTGAGAACACAGGAGTTGCAGTGACTTACCTGACATAGTTTTCCAGAAACTTCCCCTCTGGCCTTGGTGTTATTGCTGTTCCATGCTCTCTCAGCAGTGGGGTGCTTGGGGGGATGGGGGCTCCAGCCTGTACTGCAGAGCTTGGGGCAGCACTGGAGCTGCCCATGGACTGTGGACAATGAGTGGGTAACTCACAATGCCCTGTGGGATACTTTTCCTTTACTTTGTTCAGTCTAAGATGTTTAATTATCAATGCAAAGGGGAATACACGTTGGGAAGAACTCTAGGTTGAGCAGGCCAAGGACTGAGCCAGGCTCTATGGCATTGGTGAGTCTGGGGGTTCAAAGCACCTTCCCTGCTTGGTGAAGGTGTGACTCCTGGATACGGCTCGGGACAAGGGTCCTCGTCTGTCCCCAGGATGCAGGCAGTGCTCTGGGGGGGCACAGAGGCACTCGATGGGGGTCAAGCTCCCCTTCCTGGGATATGACTTCTGTGGGGCTGTGCCCCCCACTCTGGGACAAGCAAGGGTCTTCTAGGCATAGGGAGATGGCCCCCCAACCATGCCACTCCACAGTGCAGGCAGCAGCCTCACAGCCCTGTGGCATGGCTGCCATGTGTGCTGCCCGCAGCAGCCACCCAGCACAAGCCAGCCATCCCTCCGCCCTTCCCTACCGTCACTCGGGCTCCAAATGGGCTTTTATTACATCCTGTTTTGCAACGGCACTGGGGATGGGCCTGTGGCGGGGCTCTGGCAGGTCGTGTCCCCCCAACGCCGGCAGGAGAGGCTGAGCCAGGGCAAGGGGTGGGTGCAGCTCTGCCTGCTCCCAGCTTTGGCCGCTGGCCGTTAATGCTGGGTTTTTTATACTCTGTATCACTAGGACATGGTTTATTCCCAGGAAGGAAGCCAGGCAAAAGCACACTATTAAAATGCTCCGGTGGCCTTTGCACCGGGAAGCCCTCGGGCTTTGCCAAGCAGATGCCTCAAATTAGGGTAGAACAGCCTTTGACTGCCACGAGGCTGCCCCAGTGCCCCACATCGTCTCTGTCCCCACTCACCCACCCCGGGGGGGGTCCCCCGGGCCGAGCAGGGGGAGCTCAGTGTCCCCCCGTTGCGTGGAGGAGGCAGGAGAGGCAGATTGAGTTATCTCCTGTGCCGGGGGGCTGAGTGCGGGCGCTGCGCTGGCACCCAGCCCGGCGGCAATTACTCCAGCGGCAATTACTCCAGCGGCATCGTGTGCAGCGATGATGCCACGCTGCAGGAATGGCAGGGGTGGCTCGCCTCTGCTCCTGGGGCTCCTGTGAGCCACCAGACTGCGACTGGGCTCAGCCAGCCATGCCCTGCTTCTGGTTCTCCCAGCCCTCGTGGGGGGTCCCGAATTTTCCTGGCTGTGCACCCCAGTCTGGTGCTGCTCTGGATGTTTCTCCTCCCAGCTGCAGACAGGGAACTTCGGTCTTGCAGTAACTGCGGGGACATTCCCGTGACCTGGTGTCCTGGTCCCCTGCATGCTTTGGGCTGTGAGCAGGATTCGAGCTCTCATTTCCACCACACACTGCACATTCCTGGTCTTCACAGTCACAGAGGGAAGCCTGAAAATGGACCTGAAGGTGAAAAGAAAATGAGTCCCTTGCCTATCCCCCTGCCAGGGGACTGAAGACAGCTATGGTGGTAGTATGTGTTTTGGCACTTTCCAGCCTCTCAACAGGAATTAATTTCTCTTTCCCCAACTATAATATTTATTTCTCTCTGAAAAATACCCCTCCTGCCATTGTCACCCTGTGATACCCAGGCAGCAGAACACAGTCCCTGCCCTACTGCAACAGCTATTTCTTCCCACTGCCCTCACTCTATCCTGCCTCAGCACCCATGCCCTGGGCTCCCAGTGGATACTGGGATTGCAGCTTTTGGCAAGCTTCCCTCCCTTGCAGCCTAGGGTGCTGGCTTGGGCTCCCAAAACCTAGGCGCTCACACATCTATGTCCATGCATGGTCATCTGCTCCCCATTTCTCACTCCAGCCTTGGCTCTGGGTCAGGGTTTGCTGCTGCTCTGCTTCACAGAAGAGCCCTCAAGCCCAAGCACTTGTCTAGTACTCAGGGCTGACCCCCCAATCATATTTCTCTCCTTGCAGACCCCCAGTAGCTCTGCTGACTGTGCCTGCTGCCCATCCCACAGGAATTCCACATGGGGACAGTCACCACCCAGCCTGCTCCCACTGCAGCACACAGCAGGCTCCCTCTGCCCTCAAGTGACCTTGTTTGGGGCCTGATGGGTATTAATCCATGCTCAACAGGCCACTGGGTGAACAGGCCAGCTGGTACTTGAGAGGTGGAGGGGAATGAGGATTGGGAAGAAGGAGCTGCTCCTGGATAGATCCAAACCAGAGGTAGAGATGCAGGGAGAGCTGAACCCTGTGTTGCAGCAGGCAGATGCATGGGAGAGCAGCTGGCAAGGGAGCAAGGTGACCCTTGTCCCCAGGGCCACCACTCAACCATGTGCTGGGGGATGTGGCTCTCCTCTCCTCTGCTCTCAGCCGCTGCTGCAGAAGGCTGGCATGCAGCATCCACCCAGATACATCCCAGTGGCGCAGGGCATGGGCAGGCCAGCGGGTTCATTGCGATGCTGAACTCCTTCGCAGGGAGGGGATGGAGAAAGGAACTGAATATTTAATGCTGACAAAGTGCCTTGATGCTGGTGGCTGGAAGGCGCCAGGGAGGGACAGGAGCCGTGATCAGAGTACTGCTCACTGCGGGCAGCTCGTGCAGGGCAGAGTGGCACCAGTGCACCTGCTGTGTCCTCTGCCCTCGTGTTTGGTCCCCTCGGCTGATGCAGGCATGGGTTGACAGCACTGCTTGGCACCCAGCAAGAGCCCCACAGCATACAGAAGTGGGGACACAACAGGAGCTGGGGGCTCATGCATGCACAAGCAGGGGCCGTGGGGCTGAAGATAGCACCAGGCACTGGCCTGACCCCGTTTGCAGGGGAGCTATGCCCTGCACTGCTGGTTGAATTAGTTTCTCCTTGGAGGAATATGGGGTGAGGGGCAATACAAGCCCTATGCAGGGGGAGATGTTTCAGTTGCCCCCCAGCTTAAAGAATGAGTGGTGCCCAAAGCCACGGAGTGCTGGGAACAACTGGTGTGTAGTGGGGGGTGGAAGAGGCAAGGCTGTCATTGCCAGGACAAGATGAACATGAAAGGGGGTCTGAATAAAAACCAGGTGGAATATGAAGGAAGGAGCCAGGAACACCAGCAGCAGCAGGGCTTCAGAGGGCAGGATGAGGCCCTTGCATAGGGTCTGTGGCTGGAAAGGCTGGGCAGGGAGCTGCATCCCACCTGCCTCCTGCATTCCCAGCCACACACACACCTTCCAGCACCACCGTTCCCTCCTTCTCCCTTCCCTGGAGTGTCTGGGGCTGTACCCATGGGCACAGGGGGCAGGACCAGGACCAGGCAGCTGGGGTCCAGCGACAGAAGGCACAGCTGGGACTGGACTGTTGGGGAGAGGAAGAGGAGGAAGAGCAGAACCACTCTGCCTGAGGACCCTGCTGCCAGTGCCCATGGGGGGTCCAGTTCAACCTGCCCGTAGGCTGGGGCTGTGCCCCCTACTGCGCACCTCAGCCCCCGCTGGTTGCCCCCAGACTCATCCCTGCGCCCTCCCACTGAGGGAATAAAACAGGGGCACAGCCTGGATGTACAATGTGGGTGCCAGATGTGTGTGCCCCCACATGCACACCCACACCCGCCTGAGCCACACAGAAGCTCCCACATACACCCCCCCGTGCTGATGTGCACACGTGTGCACGCTCACACACACTCTTGCTGTCACACCCACACACAGCCACGCGAGCACACGCACTGCCAGGTGTGGAGACACACCTGCCCTGCCACACCTGAGCACATGGCCACCTGTGCCGGCTGTCGTGTCATCATGCACCCACACGTCCATCTCACGTGCCATGCGCTCTCCCGTGTGCCCCATCACATGCGCACGGACTGTCACACGAGTCTCACTTGTGCACACACGCGGTCACACCTGCACACCTGGGTGCACACGCAGCCTGCCGCACGGGTGCCTTGCGCACCACTACAGGCCAGCTGAGCCCCGGGGCACGGCAGGTTCGACGGAAGCTGCTGCTTCCACGGAGCTGAGACCGCCACAAACTCATCACACGTGCTTCGGGATAGCTCTGATATGACACCCCTCGTCACACGCAGCCCGGGCATAGCGGGGGATGCCCGTGGGGCGGGGGATGCCCGTGGGGCGGGGGACCGGGGAACACGCGCGCCGGGGCAGGGGCGGACGGGGGCTCTTTGTTCCTCCCTCCGCCGGTCCTCCATGATGTGGAGAGGGCGAGGGCGAGGCCGGCGCTGCGAAATGGCGGCCGGGGGGG
>VZTX01001398.1:0-25324 GCA_013400915.1 Pardalotus punctatus | reverse complement strand
AAGCCAGGAGGGCGAGGCCACGCCCCTCGCCGTGTGTGAGGCGGGGGCGGGGTGAAACCACTGCTGGGGATGGGGGGAGGAGGGAGGTACCAAGGGCCGCGGCCGTTAGGGGAGAGGCGGCAGCCGCTATGGCCGGCCTCTGTGCGTTTCCTCGGGCAGCTTTCGCTGCTCGTCCTGGGGTCGCCTCAAGGGGCGGCTCCCCGGGCTTGGGGCAGTCCCTTGCCCAGGTTTTTGGGGCTGCGAGTCACTGCGCTTTGGGGGGTGCCCCCGGGAGCCGCCCGGGGCGGGCGGGGGTCGCCGCGGGGAGCCCCGTGTGCGGGAGCAGCGGTGGAGGCTCCTCACAGGCCGTCCCAAGAACTTCTCCTTCGTCATATGTGGGGTGAAACTGCCCGGCTGATCTTATGATCCTTCCAGCCCCAAACCTGCGCCCTCCTGTTCTCCTCAAACCCCCAAACAGGGGGATGTGGGTGAGGACGGACCCTGCGCTATCCCTCAGGACCCTGCCCGTGGATCAGGTCCTGCTCGGCTCCTGCCATGCGCTGAAATAAAGGCGTTGAGCACGCATGTTTTTTTTTGTACTGAAACTTCACTTGGGAGGAACCTGCGCTATCACAGCTCCTACCTCCATGAGTTGCCACTACTAGATATTCCACCTTTTCCCAAACCATTCCTATATAAGGGGCAGGAGAGTGTCAGGAATGTGGTTTCAGACGGGTGCCTTATGGCTTGGCCGTTTTGCTGTTGGGATATTTAAAAAGTGTCTCTGCTGTGCAAAAGGACTGGAATGCCTTTGAGTCATGCATGACACAGGTGATCTGTCATCTCCTTGTTCCTCATTCTCAAGACTTCTGAAAGATCATCCCTGCAACCCTTTGCTGTATTTGAGAGCAGAAGTTTGCAAGGGGAGGAAGAAGCCAACACACACAGAGCAAATCTCATTTTAGGAAGCTCTGTTTAATCCCAAAGTAGGTTTACCTTCACGTGTTGTAGTCCCTCTGCAAACCAGCCACTGGGAATCTCTGTGATTATCCTGTACCCAGTAAACTGGGAATACCCTACATTTTTTCATGGTCCATGCAACTCTTCCTGGTTTAACCAGTAGTTAGTCAGCTATTTTTTTTTTTTTTTATATAACACTCCCCTGGGCCAGGCCTCTTTAAAAAGATCTGGCTAATAGTTCGGCAATAGAAACAGCTACTTAAATGTTCCTGCAAGCCAGGTCTGCCCTCAGTCCTCTGCGTGTCACTGCTGTATCAAGACCCTGCTCAGCCCACACAGTTGCTTCAGGAATCTGGTCACCCTGTGCACACTGCCACCATTTGTCCACTGACAAAACAGTTGCTCCATCCCCTCGCCAGACTGCCTGGAGCCTTCACAGGAGTTCCTTTTCCAGCCATTTTTCTCTGCATAGTCAGAACCACGTGGACATTGGGCTTGTGAGCAGAGAGGGAACTTGTGCACCAAGCAGAGAGGGTGGGAGTGGAACTGAGCTGTGCTAATCCAGAGTGCTTAGAGGGGTGAATCACAGCTCATTGTTAATGGGAATGATTTATTTACACAAGATGAGGAAAAAGCTTCCAACCAATTCTTAGTTTGTCTCCTTCACAAGAGCATCTGTCTCTGTTTCCGTTCCTGGGCTGTGTAACAACATCTCATACAGTTCCTGTGGCCAGGTTGGCTGCTTCTACCACAAGTTTCAGCTCTCATTATCCCTGACACATTCATTAGTGACACATTCACTAAACAGTGCTTAAAATTAACTGGTTCCCATGCCCAGACCTGCCTCTTCTTCGAATTTGATTCTTCTTGCAACCCCTTTGTTCTCCTTCTGCCTCGCCTGCACTTCTTTGGATAGGAGTTCACTGATTTCTTCTGAGAACATACAGATTAAATTAAAAATAATTTCGTTTCTGTTTAATCTCTCCTCCCAGTGATCTTCAAAGCTTTTCTTGGTGCGTTTCCCAACTTGAATTTTCTTTTCTCCTCCTGTTTCCCTTTGCTTTTCCTTCCATTCCTGGCTACCACTTTCTATTACTGAGCTCCCCCCTCACACACAACAGGTGTAGAAATTCCTCATCTGCTGTTTCCCTCTCACCCCAGTAAATCCCATCTTTTGGTCGCCTTTGTAGTTAAAGTTACTCCATTCATTACTCTCCTCAGCCTCTTACACTCTTTGTGTTCTCAACAGATATTTTAACTCCCTTGATCTTAAAGCTTGTGACCAGAATGAAGAAAGCCTGGTTCCCACATGTCTGTGACCCATGGTTTGTTAACTTCAGGGTGTAAGGTACAAGTTTTAACTGAAATCTCTTCCAAAATTGTGATTTATTTAAGCCTTTTTTTAGTCAGTGGTCTTTAGTCAGTGGATACTGTCGCCCAAAACTTCCCACTGCAGATTTTCCATAATTCGGGGAGAACATGATACATCCTCCCTGCTCCACTACTTACTTTCATTAAAGTCACAGGAAATAAATTATTCTGTCGGCTTTAATCCTGTCTGCAGTAAGCCACTAGATTCAAACATTATTAAACAACATGGATACACCCTCAGATATGCCTGTACCTCTATGACATGACCGTATAAACCTCATTCTCACAAGAAAGTAACCTAAGAATCATTCCTGATCAAACTCATGACTTCCAGCTCCCTGAAAGCTCTGATCCCACTCGTTGTCAAGAGGTCCCTGCTTTTCAATTTGTCTTCAGTCATCTCTGATACAGCTTCTTCAGGCTTGATTTTTAAAGCTTAAGCTTAATTTGTAAAATACCACAGCTGAAATGTCTCCAGGAGATGAAGATTTAAGAAAAGGCCTAAAAATTACAGGGCCTTTGAGAGAAGCCAGCAACTTAGAAAACAGGAGCAGCAGGGGGAAAGAATGAAGAAGTAACTGAGATGAGTGATCCAAAGGCAAACAACAAAAAACCCCAACAAAACAAAACAAAAAGGGAAAGGACAGGTGCCTTTTCTTTCTGTTTCTGATTGTCCAAACAGTGTTGTCCCTCATTAGTTCTGCAAAAGAGCAAGGATCCAGTCCATAGGATGGAAGACAGCAGTCCTGTGAGGAAATTCTCCATACTACAAATCTTACAAGGATTATTACCCAGCTGATGAGGTTTTATGCTCTGCGCTCCCATTGGTATGGGTGCACTCACTTCAATGCAGTGGCGAGAGGGCTGCTTTTCTTTCTAAAAAAGCAAAAGCCACCTGCCAGGGTGAATGAAACGCCATTTTAATATTTTGTAATAGCAAATTACAAACACATAAAAATGAGGTTTGGTAATATTCAGGCAAGAAACAGAACACTCAGATTCTCTAACTTCTGTTACCCTCTTCACACTGTACATGTTAAATACACTTACTAAGTATAGCTCATTACTTAAAGCCCAGATATATTTGTGGGGTCAGGACATTACCTGATTACTAAGAACAGTCCCCAATATATAACAGCACTTCCTCACAGCTGGCCCAAATAATTGCACACACTAAACTATTTAGGTCCTGCCTCATCAGATGAGACAAGCACTCTTCCAAATCTCTTCTCTGAAAGACACTTTCAGTATCAATTTAGGCACACTAGGATTGTATAAGTGTATTGGGGGGGCAAAATTCTATTCTATGTACAGCTGCTAGAGGAATTAGGCTTACTCTGACATCCTTCAGCAATTACCATGTTACGAATATTACAACTGTGTGCAAAACATAACATTCATCTGCTTTTAACCTGTTCAGATCACTTCTCATGCCCCTCGACTGTGTACGTGGCAACTCTTCCATAATTAAGCTTTCAAAGGCAGGATTTACATAGAGGGGAAGGGATGGGCTTCCATGCAGGTAGCAGTAATCTATATTCATAACTTCTGAAATAAAGCCTGTAATTGCAGTGATAAGACTGGAATAATCTAAAGAGAACAGGGTTTCACCTGGATTTCCATAAAAATCAGGTGAGTTTTTAAGTGTTGATCTCCTGACAATGGGAGGCCTCTGCAGAAAACCAGTTTCTCCTTTCGTCACTCCAAGGGAAATAAAAGGATGTAGTGAGACATGTCAACAGCCTTAGATGTCCTCTGGCTATTTGGAGAGCATTCCAAGGAGCAGCCTTGGTGTGCCCTGTTTGCAGGCACAGCACATTCACATCTGCAGCCACAACTTTACGTGGTGTAGGAGGAGCCTGGAAAAAAACGTGTGATTTACTTTATAGTGGATACAGCTTTTAAGATTTTAAAGCCGAAATTAATGAGTTAACTCAGTCTAAATAAATGCTAAGCTTTGCTTGAACTAGATCATGGAGATCTGCGTAACTCGGCTGGGAACACTCCCTCTGGAGAAATTAAGAGCTCGTGTCCCACAGCAGGACTTGGGTTCAGACCAAGAGCTGGCACTGCAGTGCAGCACTTCTGCAAGGAGTTTCTGTGCAGGGATCAGGATGCCATCCTTTGAATCAGCTGTTACTGGCTTATGTTTTTCCATCCTCTCTGTTCCGTAGAAAAACCAACCTACTTAAAATCTCCTTAAATAAAAGGAAAAATTAGAAATGCCTTGTTCAATATTTCGTCTCATGTTAAATCAAATTTGAATTTTCCAGAGCTGTACATTAGCTGAATCACTGGCTGCACACTACTCACTCCATCTGTTTATATGGTTGAGTCACTGCATTACCAATATTTTAACACATTACTTGGAAAAAATTTTGGGCGATCTGGAGGACAAACCCCCAGAGCACTTGTAAGATAATGTTCCCTTCTCTGTGTTCTGTAGCACCATACTCTACTCATTGCTCCCTTTTGCTACTAGAAAGATGTTAATTGGAACAAACTGCTATTTAAGGAATAAAAGCACAGCTTCCATTTAAAAGCTGAAGATTGAGCTGTGAAGTAGAAATCCACTGTCGCCTCCCTATGTGCCGTGTCTTGCCCTGGGAACTGTGTGAGGAGTTCCATGGTGATGGAACAAACATCTTTCACAACCTAATGGATCTTTTTTCCACTTGAGATACTACAACCAGGTTACCTTCTGAGGGCAAACTGTCTGCCTTTAATGAAGCCAAAAATGGAGAGTAGCTCACTGTTCAAAGTTTCTTCAAAAATGTACTATTTGTAAAAAGAAGTTTTTATTTACCTTTGGGTAGAAGGTGGGGAGGGTGGAAGGGGGCAAAAAACAGGGCTGAAAAACAGTCAGGAAGGACAGAGCTGGAATTGCCGATACACATCTTATTTTACAAAAAACATAAAAAGAAAATATTTTGTATGAATCTCACCATGGAGGACTATGAATACATTCATGTTATTCTGGGAGTTGAGAAGCAGAAAGTGAAACCAACTGAAATAAAAGAAAACCAGCGAGACTAGTTTTGCTTTTTGCTAGACCAGGGGTTTGATCCAACTCTTGCAGAAGTCGGTGGAATAATTCCCACTGGTTTGAGCGGGATTTGGATTCAGCAAAGTGAAATGCAGAAAAAATAACCAGGAAGCACTAATGAAAGGTTCTCAAACACTGGTCTACAGAGCACTTTCTTCAGTCCATAGAGACCCGACTTCCCTCTCCATTACTCATTTACTTCCAGCTGTTTTTATGAGTTTCTGCATTTTGGAGCCCTGAAGGACCGAGAGGTGTCGGTAACCAGGAATGAGAATGGCTGGCCAGCAGAGCCAGCTCTTTTGGAGATGGAAGAGGAAAGAATTCAGCTGCTGAGAAAATAGAGAAGGAATAAAGAAGGGGCTATCTGAAGGAGCAGAAGGTCATTAGGCTGGGAGGATTAGGTGCTGTTCAGTGGGGATTAGGTGCTTTGCTGCCTAATGCAACTGTCTAGCCAGGCACCTGAGCTCCCAGCACAGAGCAAAAGCAAAGCTGAGCCCCACACAGACATCTGCACGGAGCTAAAAGCAAATAGGAAATGCCAAGGGCAGGAGCCTTCCACAAACATTCCCCTTCTCATCTCTGCCAAGGTGGGATTTGTGGAAACTACCATGTACCCCCACCCCTGGGATGAAGGTAGCCAAGCCTGTCTGTGATGGTCCACACTGCAGCACTTGCACAAGCTCCTCCAGTCCCACATCCACACTGACATCTCAGAGGTATCACACGTTCCTACCGCCACATCTGGCTGAAGACTGGATCTTTGGAGCAGACATACATCTGGACCACGCTCTGGATCAGCTGATGGGTTATGTTTGGGGCAGCATTCCCATTAATGCTTTCAGGCTCTTCCTCAACACGAGGGGCTGCTGTCATCTGAGTACAAGGACACCATGGCCATTTAGGTTGGAAAGGCCTCTGATATCATTAAGTTCAACCTTTATGGATCTCCACTTTGTCAACCACAGTAGACCACTGAGTGCCATGTCCCAAGGTTCCTTGAACACCTCCAGGGATAGGGACTCCACCACCTCCCTGGGCAGCCCCTTGCAATGCTTGACAACCCTTTCCATGAAGAAATTCCTCCTGATGTCCAACCTGAACCTCCCCTCCCACGGCTTGCACCTTTCTGAATCAGAAGTTGCAATCAGACCATCATATTCAATGGCCACTGGCAGACTTCTCCATTAATTCCTTTAGTCCCATTTTTTGAACAGATTGCAATTCTGTAATGTCCTTTTGCCTGCCAATAAGTCTCTCCTGGAGTTGGATTACCAAAGTCAGCCTTTCCTCACAAGAAGGAGGAGATACAAGAGACTTTCTACACAGTTTTTCTAAGATTTACTGATAAGAAAACATTGTAGGAAAGAAAGGCTGTGTCAACACCTTGCAGAGCAATAAGGTACAGAGATCCCCATACACGCTCTGCATGAAATAACTTTGGATCTTGAAGCAGCAGGAGAAATAGCAATCTCCTGCTGTGCCTGGGTTAGCTGGTGTGCTGGGAGGCAAATTGGCTTGAGACTGAATGCTCTGCTAGCAAGGCAGTTCTGGGATCCAGGCTCATATCCCTGCCAAGCCCTGCTTCTTCCTCTGAGGAAGACTGGCCCATTCAGCCCTGGGCTGGGGATCAGCAGCACAAAGATGCTTTGTGCATGGCCTTCTCCCAAGGATCTGCAATGCGTGCAGCTACAGACTCACCTCCCCCATGGACCACCTAACTGGGCAGTGACTTTTCAGCTCTTTTCAGTTTGCAACATCCTGTTTATTTCCCAGAGCAGGTGCAGATTCCCAGGGAGACACTTAAGCCTCCTACCATGGAAGGGGTGCATGAAGCCCCCAGACCACACTGCCCATGCCATTGCTGTAGGGCCTCTGGGACAGGGGCCGCACCCATCCAGGACTGGGATTCTTTCTCATTGTACACAATATTTTTTGACCAGCACAAGCAACAGTGGAACAATGCTCTGTAGGGGGAGGTTTAGGTTGGATATCAGGAAAAAGCTTTTCACCCAGAGGGTGGTTGAGCACTGGAACAGGCTCCTCAGGGCAGTGGTCAGAGCAGCAAACCTGCTAGAGCTCAAGAAGCCTTTCAACAAAGCTCTCAGAGATGTGGTGGGATTCTTGGGGTCCCAGCTCACAGCCCCAGGCAACAGCCAATGCAGCCCTGGAGAAGAGAGCTGGTAGCAACACATTCCCTTTTACTCATGCGAGGAATAAATCACATCAGTAAGATTTTCCTTTTTTTAAATCCAGTAAGTGAAGTTCATGTAAACTGCATCTCTTTTCTAAGTATCTGTATATTTTCAAAGAAACAAAGAATCCCAGAATGGTTTGGGTTGGAAGGGACCTTAAAGATCAGCATCCTGTTCCAACCCCCTGCCATGGGCAGGGGCACGTTCCACTATTCCAGGTTGCTCAGAGCCCCAGCCAGCCTGGCTTGAACACTTCCAGGGATGGGGCAGCCACAGCTTCTTTGGGCAGCCTGTGCCAGGGCCTCCCCACCTTCACAGGGAATGATTTCTTCCCAATATCCAATCTAAACCTGCTAAGTTTGAAGCCATTCCCCCTCGTCTTGTCACTCTGGGCCCTTGTAAATAGTCCCTCTCCAGCTCTCTTGTAGGCTCTCTTTAGGCACTGGAAAGCCACAATTAGGTCACTCAGCATATTTTGATAGCTTTACTGTCATAAATACAGCATTGATCAGGGTCAGAGAGAACACACTGGAATCAGCAGAGACCTTTCAAAAAGTGCCAGAAACAATACTGCTTCTGGCTTTGTAGGTGTTCATGGAGCAGGACCAGCACTGCAGTCCATTTCATAACTGGTTTAAAGCAACAGAAAAGGCAGCAATGAAATCCGCTCTTCATCGAGAGGTGACTCTTGCTCTGCCTCTCTCCCCATTTCAGGGATTTACAATTCAGCTGCCTCCAGGGTTTGCTTCCTTCAATTCTGCTTTCTGACAACTATCACCAAACCCAGTCAAAATTGTGCTTTTGTTTTGCACTGCCTTCTCCAATTCACTTCTAAAAATGGTCATGCTTTTGCTTTTCCAGTCACACAGCAATCAAAAAGCTGTTTCAAAGCCAGCGTGTTTGTCTCAGTACAACATCCCACGTATAAAACGTGTGCCTACTTTGCATGTCAATCTTCATTATTTTCTTTACTTCAATCAGGCACGGGAAAACAATCATGAGACACTCAGCGGATTTTCTTTTTCTTCAGTACTTTCTCAGGATGCTGGCATTCCTTTGGCTGCCAAGGAAGATATTTCCTGATGCCACAGCCTCCATAGGCAGCAAGCAGCTGAGCTCCCGTGCTGCAGTTTGTGCAGCAGACTGCATTTGCACAGTGAGATTCAATCCTGTCTGTTTTAGGGATATTCCTTCTTTTTGAAAACTTAGGAACAAAGTTTTACATTATCAAAGCTTCGGTGTTTTGTGTTTTTTCCCCCCAATTAGTATAACATAAGCTGCATGTAGCCAGAATCTGTGGTGACTATAAATTCCAGCTGCTTCCCTAGAAGATGCAGTGGGTAAGATGCTTCTGAGGCAGTTAAACATGGAAAAATGGAAGCTTTCAGAACCCCCATTTTCCTGTCATACCTAGAGCCAGCCTTGCCCCTTTCTCATCCTCCCATTCCGTTTTGTATCACCACCTCCACTGCTGACAGTTCTTTTTTCAATGGGAATATCACAGCTGCAGCCACTGCCAGAATCTCTTGGCAAAGGAGCTGCTCTCTGAGTCAGAGCCTAATGCCATTACAAGGTCTGCAACAGCTGCAGCAGTCAGACATCTGCAAGTCATTTGAACATTTTATGATGAATAAAAACTATCCATTACATAGACCTATACATTATATATTAACCCTAATACTTATTCAGTTACACTAACAATAACCTTTTCCCTCTGCATGCTGTAAACTTCTTTGGCTGCAGCACATGTTAACAGAGATACTCAGAGCTCCAGTCTGGTGGAGCAGTCCCTGTGTACATATTACCTAACTTTTCTACCTATTTAACCGTGAAATGATGGAAAGAAAGAAAGAAAGTGAATGCAAAGCTACAAAAACTCATACCATGCATAAGGAAACCATTTTTATATAATAACATGAGACTGCATACAAACTGAGAGGATGCAAAACAATGAGAAATGCAGAGGAAGAATGAGAACATGGACTCAAAATGTATAGTGAAGAGATCTGATTATGATATGCACAGATCTCAGACCCATCCAGATGTCTCCAGCCAGCAACCTGATCCTCAACACTGCAGCCAAGCCATTTGAAATCTAAAAAATCAGAATACTGAAGACAGGGTAGCAGGGCTTATGGAAAAAGAAACTGGTGTTGCGAGTAGTTAAAATCCTTTAAAATAATAATGACAATAAAGAAACATAAATGTGGTTTCATGAAGGAAATATACCCACAGCCACAAATTATGAAGTCAGCCCTCCAGGACATTACATTCCTCATGCAACCTGCTGAGCCTGCTCCACATAAATGGGTGTAAAATACACTCACCGGCTTGGTGACTTCAGGGATGGAGCCCCATATGTGATTCCCTACCACTGAGTCCTCTACATATGTACACTTTTACAACAGTAAATGCAGACTGGGCAAGACATACTTCTCTCCGAGTTTCACTATAAGAGTTTTAAAGACAAGGCGAAAGTCTGCTATGACAGAAATTACCATAAATTTTCCACGAGATTCATTCAGAGCCAGAATTTTCCTAGTGATCCATATGCATGTCAATATGATTTCATGTTTGTTCATTTGCATCATTTGCAAACTCTCTGGCTTCTCGGAAATACACCCCTGTTGCTTCCCATTCACTTTTACCCTGTATTTCATGTTGCAGTTTGGTGCCCATCATAACACCAGCATTGCTTGGGAAGCAGAATGTCAATTAACTTGCACTTTCACACCAAGTTAAATGTGTGGATTATTAAACTGCAGAACAGTGTAGGTTTAAGTAAGAATCAGCCATTAGAATTGCCTTACAGTTAGAAAAGTGACTTTTAGGAAATGTTTTCTTGACTTGATCTGCTTCCTCTGTGCAGTCAGAGGCCAAACTGTTTATTTTACTGGCAATCCATCTTTATTGCTTGTGTTGGCTTTAATGTCCCCATTCAGACAATCCACACATTAAATATGAGAAAGGCCCTAATATCCTAAAGTCCTAATAAGTTTGCAAACCATTCATTTAAAGGGGATTCAAAAGGAGTCCAGCAGAGTTCTTTTCTTTTTTTCAGGGTCAGAAAAGCATTACATTTCAGGGCTAAAAACCCACTTTGCTCCTGAAGGATGGGACAATTTACTCAATATGACCATCAATTTGTGGAGTACCTACCTCCCACAAAATAAATTTTAAAAAAGGGAAAATCCTGGCCCTTCTGATGGCAGAGATAACTTACCCAGCGTGACGTGACGCAGTGATGCCTTTCTAAGTCAGCAGCCAGCCAGCTGTCTCCCTGCTGCTGCTCCTGCTTTTCCCATGCTCCAGAGGAGCAGGACTGGAGCAGCCAGGCCACTTGCACAGCCGCTGTCAAGTCAAAGGGCAAGAGCAAAGCTTAGAATAAACACGTTGTTTTCACCCGCTTGCTTGAAGTGCTGCCAAATCTCTCAACATTAGCACACATAAATCGGTGAGGATCACGGAGCCCGAGGCCCGAGCAGCAGCTGGGATCTTGTAGCTGTTACCTGGAATCTTAACGTCCAAAGAAACAGCTTCCCCATTCCTCGAGGCTACGTGGAAAATCTCAAGAAACACAATAATAAAAGTGCAGCCAACACCAAGGAAAAGAACCCCCAATTATTTCTGTCTTCGGTTCTCTTATTTTATAGTCATCTCGAATTTGCAGCGATGGAAGTGGGGGTGGGGAGGAATGGGGTGCCTTTTGGAAATCTTTAAAGATGCTGGTTTTCCAAGACTGTGCAGAGGAAAGCAGCCATTGATTCTAGAGATAAATCCTGAAGTTATTCAGAGGGGAGGAAAATAAGGAATATAAGCAGCTCAGGGCCCAGCAGTAAAAACCAAACAGCAGAAGCTGAGCAGCTGGAGGAAGGGAAGACTGGTTGATTTTTCTGAGTCCAATGGTGACCTTCAAGAGGCAGGAGTGGGGCAGAGTAGTGAAATTTCTCCCCTGAACTCCAGAGTTCAACAGCTTTGAAATGGTTCTTCAGCAGGGACTTGAGAGAAAAAGCTCCTTCTCCACATCCAGCCACCAAGAGAAAAGGAGTTGAAAAACACCGATTTCTTATGGCTAACGGGAGGGTGATATAAAAGATGGAGTCCATTGACTGGTGTCCAGAGACAACAACCTGGTATGAATTCCAGCACCATTCCACTTCCCAGCAGCTGGATTTCTCACCAGGGTGGATTGCTGGTTTTGGACACCTCCCCATTTTTTCCTGTCTGTTAACAGTCTTCCACTAGTAAGTATTTGGAACCGTTGTAAAGCTTTTTTTGTATCTCAACGGCCTTGCCATTGCCTGAATGCAGCTTCAAAATTGCTGGCATTTCTGCCCAGCCTATCTGAAGTGTATTTTTGTCACACTGTTTATAAGCACTGCATCTCCTGGGAGAACCTCAGCAAGCTCGGAGCTCTTAAATGATGTGTGCCCTCAAAACAGAGTTGGAAGGAAAAAATTTTTCCCATTTTTTATTAGCTTTTATTCTGAGTTACTCGCTAAATAGATGTGATGTACAAAGAGAAATTTGGGACCACTAACCCCTCATCTATAAAGCAAGGATGAGAACCTAAGGAATTATGCAACTTGCCAGGCATCCAGAGGTCTCACAAATGAGCCAGTGCAACACCTGCAGTCATGAGGACCATCCTTGCTCTCAGCTCCTACGTTTTCCTTTTATATTCTGAGTTTCTTTCCAGCTCCCCTCACATTTCTCCCAGTCCTCAAACACTAGGATACAGTTCACTTTTAGGAATACCCCAGGAGAGTTTGGGTAACATCCATACAGTTCAGAATGGCCTTGTCTGGCATTTTTTTAAACTGAAAAAAAGAAAAAAAGCATGGGAGATGCCTTTTGGAAAAGGAGCACCTGGAAATGAGCAATGAAAGCATGAAGGGGAAGTGCTTTCAAATCCCTTTCCAAGCCTCTGGGGAAGAGCAATTCTTGCTCCCTGCTTTGAGACACGACATGAGTGTTTGTGTAGCACAAGGTGTGTCATGGTTTGCATGTTCCCTCTCCCAGAGAGCTGCTGTCACACATTTTAGAAACCAAGTGAACTCCCATGGCCAAATGGAAGAGCAAGAGCACCTCACTGTCATGGACAGACATGAGACAGAAACAGAAAACAAAGCAAAACTCAACCAACAAAAAAACTCCCCAAAAACAACAACAACAACAAAAACAAAAACACCAAACCAAAAACAAAAACACCAAACCAAACAAAAACAGAAACAAAAAACCACAAAACCAAACAACAACAAAAACAAACAAAAAACAAACAAACAAAAAACCCACAAAAAAAACCCCAAAAGAAAGCACAAACAATCTACATTAGCTCATTTTTTACATTACTGCTTTAGGAACTGTCTGTTTGGGAAGGGGCACTGCCATTTGAACCACATTTCAGACTGGAGTAACAAAACCAACTACACTAAGAATTTTAGGCCTTGATTTTAACTAAGACACATGGCATGGGCTCTGTGAGTGTTAGAAGTTAAAATGCATTTAGGCTGTATTCTGTGATGCTACAGATTTATAGAAACATGTCTCTATCAATTCTGCAGTTAAAAGTTTGTAAAGAGGGCAGGAGAGACCAAAATAAATTTTGAGAGCTGACCCACTGACTCCAAACACTGACCCAAAGTTCTTGGGGTATTTTATTATAAACACACGTACTTAAACTTATGTCCCTAACTCTGTATTAATATAGACTTTACTCCAAAACTGCCACATATCCAAGACTTCCAGAGCGGAGTATGAATTTCCAGGTGTAATTGAATGTGTGCAGGCAAAAAAAAAAAAAAAAAAAAAAAAAAAAAAAAAANATGTAGATTATATAAGTGATGTCAAAAAAAAAAAAAAAAGAGCTCCAAAATATTTGGAGATTGTGTTAAGAGTGATCCTGAGCTGAACACTAAGGATAATATCTAAGCAGTGAAACCATAGAATCATAGAAAAGATAAAAAGTATTTACAATTCCATTAAATAGAACCACGTGAGAGAAGGATGATCCAGAAACTTAATGGGATATTTTGTTTAAAATACGAAGAGTTTAATTACGATTATTCAGAGTTTAGAGGAGCTTCTTGAATATATTCAGAACTCAACTGGACAAGATCCAGGACAACCTGATCTAATTGCACCTGCTGGAGAGCAGGGGACTGATCATCTCAGCCCTTCCCTTCCAACCTCAGGTTGCACAGTTCTGATGTTAGGATGCTACCCAGGATACTGGAGTGTGTTTTCTGCTCACTCACTGCACACCAGCCATTGACTGGACCCACCAGGAATTCAAACTGTTAGGAACAGACAAGCAGTGAGAGTAGCTGAGATGATGGCACCTCTTGTGGTGAGAGAAAAGACCTGGGACAGGTTTTCAGGGTTTACTGGAGATTGTTCTGATTGTTGAACATTGGGGATGTACTGTGGAAGATCTGTCTGACTGGAGGCCACAGGATGCACCAGAAAGACCAAAAATTCTTGAAGTTGTAATACCTAAAGTGATCACCACAAGCTATGTTTGCAGTACCACTTCTGGACCTTAGATTTGTGGGTTTCCAGTGGCGGTCCTGAACCTTCTGGGCTCAGTTACTTTGAAAGATCCCAGTGTGAGAGAATTATGAAAAGCAATTTTGTTAGCACCTTGCTACACTTAAAAAAAAAAAAAGACATAAAGTTTAAAAACTGTTTCCTTTGACAAGGAAAGTGGTTGCTTCATCTTTTCAATGAGAGGTTAGTGAATTCCACTTTCCAGATTTTCCTGTACTCCCCCAGTAATGCTATTTACATTGAAAACTCCACTTTTGAAGTCTATGCCGAGTCTGAACAGCTGTTTTTCACAGTAACTAAGCTGAGACTTAATTTCTTTCACATTTGAGGTTTTCCAGGAATTATGTTAGTATCCTGGATTACACATTCATCCAAACAAGGTCCTTGACTTATCTGACAAGTACCTAGCACAGCAAGACAAAGTTACTAATGTTACAGAATTTGAGCATATTGTGTCACATCCTGCTTGAAATTTAAATGTTAGCATATGACTCAAACACAGCAACATCAGATAATAGCCAAGGACAAAAAAACGAAGCTTTTTCATTGAAGTCCAGGAAAACACAGCAGTGGGAAAAAGTCTTGGTGCCTTCCTTGCATTATCTGCCCTTCCCGGAGCAGGCTGGTTCACTGAGTAGAGCAAACCTAAGACAGGCACCACAAGAGTTATGAGGTTATTCGAGTTCCAGCTTCATTTTAGAGGTGCAGAAAAATCACCAGAAGATACCAAGGCAGGATTACATGGATAGGAAAGGCATTCACCATTAATTTTTGCTCTGATCATGAAACAAGAGTAGCAAAGTGCCCATCCCAGAAACAGATTAGAATCTCCTTAGTTAGAAATGCAGCTGAGGAGAGGGTGGGAGTTGACTGAAAGCAAGACATATTTCTATCTCAACCCACTCCTCCTGGGCTGGTTCAGTCACTTTTAGAACACCAACCCTCCTGAGAAATAAAAAGGGCACAAGGTAGGCAAGTCTGACTCCCAACAGCCAACAGTGACAGCTACCGTGGGTAGGCTGAGTAAATACACATTTCACTTTTACTGCTTAGAGTCTGACAATTTGCAGCCTCCTTCTGTAATCACAGAACAGCTCAGAGCACAGTTCAGCTCTGAGCTATGGGGCTCAGGTTACTACGTGGAGGCTCAGGTAATAACAAATCACAGTGGCTTTACTGGGGCCCTCCTGTGGGCCCTTCATAAAGGAAGACCCTGATTCTTTCATGTTTTTAATGTTCACAGCACATTTTTCTCCCTTTTACAAATACAGCGTACGTGGAACCATTGGTGTCTCCGAGTGACTTTCTGCTCTTTATTCCTCAGCACGTGGATTTATACATTAACAGATTTCTAAATTTCAGTTGGAGTCACTAACATGCTCTTTTATTTTTTACAGGACAATAAAAATGCTTGCCAGGGGTTTCTGACTTAAAATTCTACGCAGCAAATTGATGTAGGCCTCTTGATCCTTCTTACCACATTTTTGCCAAGTTACAATATAAAATATCTGCTTTACTAATTGCACCCAGGGATTCACATCCAATATCCAGATAGACTCCTAAAGCTGACTCTGTTTCCCCTTTGATCTTGCACAGTCTGTTGCTTGAAAGAATACAGACAGGTGATGGAAAATGCTGGCATTATTGCAAGAACTGCTTAAAGGCCAATTAACTCCAAAAAACCCCAAAATGAACAAGAAGCCAGAATGGAACTAAACCCACAACAGCTGGCGGCCATCAAGGCGATTTTCCCAGAAGGCAGAAGACTGTTACTAATAGGATGGAAATACAAAATTTACTGAGACCAACTGTAACTGCTGATAACGTGCATTGAGAAGTGCCTCATGGCTCACATTTTCTGCAGAGCAAGACTGAGGCTGGACAGCAATTTTAACTTTTAGTGTGGGGAAAAAAGAAGTGGGAAATTAAACATACTCCCAACAATTAGTACCAGGAGCTGGTTTTACCCTTATATTTTCACCACATTTGAAAATAAAATTCAAGTGTTTTTATCCATAGAAAGAAGTTTTTTCCTCAGAGTTTAATCAATCCAATATAGTTTATTAAGAGCTGCCCACTGAGATTCTCTAACATTTTAAATTATTTCAATTACTGCAGAACCTGGATGCTGGAGCCCCCAACAGATGATTAAAGTTGTATGTTCTGTTCTCCCTTTACAAGAGCAGTGGTTTTGAGATGTTTCAGTCACATTACATAAACTTGCATTCCTCCACTAACACAAAACATTCACTCTTGCCACAGGAGACAAATACTTCTTGTGCTGCTCCCAGCCAATGATTTCAGCTCCCAAATCCAGAGCAAACAGAACCTCTTCAGAGCTGGGAACATGTTTGTGTGCAAGAGCAGAGCCCACTGCAGTACAGTGACAACACCACCAAATTAAACATGGCACATACTCCTTGGGCAGATGAATCTCAAGGGCTTCTTTAACATGGTCCTGAAAGAATGGTCAATATTAAAAGTTTGGAGACACTGAAAAGTCAGGACTTTTTTACACTATCACCAAATAATATATATGGAGATGTAGAAAAGATACTTTTTTTCAGTGATAATTCATTTGCAGTTCACTCATAAAAGTCAAGAAGTGAAAGATTCCAAGAGCCAGGAAGAACTGTTCAAAAGCCCAAGTTAGTATGCATTTATTTATTATTTATTATCTGATTTAAATTATACAGATGAAGCAAGAGTGCTAAATAGAACAACTCATCATCCTGTCTGGGTGTTTGTTATAAACACGGTTCTTTCAGTGCCTTGGTGATGGTCTTCCAGAGGATGGCTGAGGCTGCCTGTACTTTGAGAGGTCAGTGATATAATCAGCAAAGGTGTAAGTGTGATATTCGTGGTGTTGCAGGTTCTTGTAGGTGGAGTTATCAAACTCCTCTGGAGCAGGTGCACCAGTGGCTGTGGTCTCTGTGAAAACAAACAGTAACTGGTGACTATGAGGATGCCACACCAGAGGTCAATATTCTTAAGCACTGAGTCAGCCTTCATAAACTGTCAGATCCCTCACCCAGTCAACATTTAGAAGAAAAAGAAAGTCAGCAACTACAACAAAAAGAGAAGTTTACTAAGTCCAGCTGGTGCCTTGTCTGGTCCTAAAGTAGCACATTACTGTGCAGTGGGGGAACAGGGGGATCAGAACAAGGCATCTCATACAGCACAGGTTTTCCAACTCAAACTATCACTTAATGCTGGGGGTGGACAGGGCAGAACAGTTCATTTATCTTTGGAAGACATACGTCTGCATTTCCTGGCTTTCTCATAGTTGCCTTGGTTTTTATTCCAGCCAGAACAGTAGGTGACATTCTTAGCAATGCAGGAGGGGCAAAGGAGCAGTACAAATGATGTATCATCCTGTCAGACCATGAGATACAGCTATTAGAGCTACTTTACAGATTGAATTTTTGCCATGGGGAAAAGTGATGGAATTAGCAAGATTTCCACAATTTAATTTAAAATGTGGTTATACCAAACAGTAATATATCAAGAGCCTTTGGTATAAATTTCTTTTCTTGTAAATATAATCTTCTAAACTTTGTATTAGCTCTACTTCAAAAAAGTATAACCCAATAAAGTTATTTAGAACTTCTTACTTCATGTTAAAGCCAACATTAATTCTTGTGCTTTTAGAGTATTATGCAGATGTAGTCAGTATCATTTACATAAAAGGTTCCTGTTGCAGGCTGATTTTACTACCAAGGAAATTGCAAGAAATAAAACTTTACTCCCAATATTAATTTATTCTCGTATACCCGGAGTTTTAAAAATAGGAAAGACATACAATGTAATGAAAAGCTTTGTCATATATCAATTTGTATGTGGTGGTTCAGGTTAGATTGTATTAAGCCCTTTTTGTAATAGATCCATCTACAATAAAAACACAAGAACTCAAACACCAGGACTTGCCTTTACTTATGACATAACTATTGCAATGTGAAGCTATCAGATTAAGAGCAATATCCATAGCATTTAGCAAGACTTACTTATAAACCTCAAGGCAGTAAGTCACGCTTTCAGCAAAACACAGAGCCTGTGACAGGAAATATCCCTGTGCCTACTGCTCAGTTCCTCCTGACACAGCTCACAGGAGACAACACTACAGAGGGAAAAGCCAGATGATGCTCTTTGCTGCAAAGAGCCCCAAGAACAGGCAAGTGGAGGCAAGAGTATGTTCAACCTGCAAGAGACAGTGGTTCCGAATTCAGAGACAGATGCGCAGGAAGAAAAGCAGATGGAGCCTCATTTTTCCTGCCCAAATACACTGCATTTGGCTTCTCGAAGGAAAAATTTATTCCTGAGTTCATCTTCCCCATACTTCATCCTTCATCTCTGCTTTGTCTTTTAAAGAGCAAGCACTTCACAGGATGTTCTTCTGAAATGAATCACAGGCCTATTTCTGAGTTACCAGCTACAACTTTGCTCCTTACTCAGCAGTTCAAATCAGCAGTTTTTGCTGACTGCTCTACAAAGGGATGACATCACCTGAACTTCCAGGTTTGCATTGAGAAAAATTCCTTTTGCATCTTCTGTGTGGCTGCAGAGTTTGCAGACAAACAAAAGGGCACAGGGACAGGACGGAAGTACCCATTATAGGTGGTACAGTGAGTTGTGAATGTTAAACAAGGAGAAGCAGTGGCTGTTCTCAAAGGAAGAGAGAACAAGATATATCTGAAGACACCAGGGAAAAAAAAGTTTGAGCATATAGAACTTTACTGTGGATAAATGGTGAGAAAAGCATCATCTGTAGATAAATACAAATAGCCCTTCCCAAATTTTTGTTATTTTTTAAAGAAACCTTCTGCTGTTGACTGCAACAAGGAACAAGCAAATCAAAATATCACTTGCAAACAGTGCTGCATTTCATTATTTGAACTGCAGAATCATTTAGGTTGGAAACGACCTCCAAGATCATCAAGTCCAACCTTTGGCTGGACTTGATGTCCAAGTCGCCACCTTGTCAACTGGACCACAGCACAAAGTGCCACCTCCAGTCCTTTGAGTTGCCATCAGGGAAGAAGGTAAGAAAACAGATCAAATTATGATCCAACTAACCCCTCAAGCAGAAGGCAGGTCTTTTACTCAGCACCATCTCCTGGAAGCTGATGTACAAACACAATTATTTTAGACACTTCAGAGTCACAGAATAGTTGAGGTTAGAAGACACCTCTGTAGGTCACCTGGTCATACCCCAAATGCTCAGGCAGGGTCAGCTACAGCAGGAGGCTGAGGACCCTGTCCAGACAGCTTCTGAGTGTCTCCAAGGATGGAGACTCCACTACCTCTCTGTGCAACCTGTGCAGTGCTCCATCACTCAGTAAAAAAAGGGTTTACTGATGTTCAGTAAACCCGTGTTTCAGTTTGTACCTGCTGCTTATTGTCTCACCACTGTGTACCACTGGAAACTCTAACCTCTGTCTTCTTTGCACTCTCCTTCAGTTATTTACACACACTGATGATGTTCTGTCTGAACCTTCTCTTTTCTGGGCTGAACAGTCCCAGCTCTCTCAGCCTTTCTTCACAGGAGAGATATTCCAGTCCCTCCACCATTTCAGTGGCACTTTGCTGGACTCTGTCCAGCAGCCCCACATCTCCCTTGCACTGGGGAGCCCCAAACTGAACACTGACCCCAGGTGCACCTCACCAGGGGAAGAGCTGCAGCACCCTCAGCCTGCTCCTCACACTCCTTAGTGGCCTTTGCTGTGAGGGCACACTGCTAGCTCACACTCAGCTTGCTGTTCCCTTGGCCCCCAGGGCCTTTCCTGAAGGATGATATCCTATCCAAGCAGCTTTACAATTATGCTGCTTTTACTTCCAAGTAGGCAAATTCTTTAATTCAAAGTAGCAACAAGAAGGGGTGTCTCAAGAATGGCAGATTTATACTGCCAAAGTTAAAAAACAGAATCACAACAGATCAGGACAAAGGGACAGCTGCTACTGAGATACACAAAATGAGATCAGCAGGCAAGTTAACAGGATGGCAGTAAATAAGTCAGATAGGGAAGCACAGCTAAGGAGATGATTATATGATGGTCTTTCCTAAAAACACATCATCTCCTCCCCAACTCACTTCAAAAATGACTCATTACTTTCACACAAGTTGCTTGCAACCTCCGAGTCTCGGAATCAACACCTATTTCTGGCATTATACTATGATTTCTAGAAGTCTACTGAAATCTGAAACACTGGTAGATTGAAAAAAAAAAACCATCAAAACAAAACCAGAAAGACAACAGAGTTTAAGCAACAATGAGATGGCATCAAATCTGGCTCACAAGAATGGCAGCTACCAAATCCTTCTGAGAAAAGAGAAGAATGAAAACAAGTGTTGTCATATAAAACCCATTATTTTGCTCACAGTGGAAACAATCTTGTTTCCATTTTATAAGTAACTGGTTTATGAAACTATAAATAGAGAGAAATGAAACCGCTTCCTTTCACAGCATAGCTGGAGACTATTACCGACAGCTTACAACAATTAGCAATGAACAACAATTTATCTTCCAGAAAGTCACTGCCACTCCGTCAGCTTCAGTACAAAGATCAGAGAAGATGTGGAAACCCTTACAAAAAGTCAAACCCTAGCCCAGATGAATCAATACAGTTCAAACAATTTAAAGTTGTACCCTCTATTGTGCTGCCTTCTCCAGCCTGGACTCCTGCTTCCTGCGCGGTCTCCTCCTTTGCTGTGGTGTCCACCACCAACATTGTGCTTCCAGAAGTCTCTTCCACTTCAGGAGCAGTTACTTCTTTTGCTTCTGACTCCTGGGCCTCCTTCACCTTTTCCTTCTCTCCTCTGGATACCAGTTTTTGCTTTTTGTCTTCCTGAGTCACTGCTGAGGCTTTCAGCTGAATAGCTGCTACTTGGGTTCCAATGGACTTTTCCTCCACACGATCAGATTTACAAGTGACATCAGTCAGGTCTAGACTTTTCACCACACGTGGTTCTAAGACCAACTTCTGCTCTTGTGGAGTGGATTTTACTTTGGAGTCTCTTACTTTGGATTTTGATGTTTCCTGGCTGACTGATGTTTTAGAAAATTTGACCTGCTTTACAGGAGACACATTAATTTCTGGTTTGCGTGGCAGCTTCTTAATTCCATATTCTTTGAGGGTTTTGTGGGACAATTTCTCTTTTGCCAGCATTGATGCCTTTACTGCTATGTTCTCAGAAAAGATGGGGTCTCGTCTGGGAAACTCAACTTTAGTTTTAAGGGCAACTTCTGAATCATCAACATTTTCATCCTCAGAATCTGAGCTAGAATCTGACTCTGAGCTGGATGAAGATGAAGTCTGTTCCTCGACTAACTCTTTCCTCAAGCCTCCTCCTGTTGCAGGTGTGGTGAGGTTTTCATCCTCACGGGAGGAAACAACTCCTTGCTGAGGAAATGCAACCTCAGTGTTTCTTGACATGGACATCCTTGTGTCTTCAGTAAGTTTTGAAGCTTCCTTGGGGCTGGTACTAGATACGCTCTCACCTTTCTCTGCAGACAGCAGGAGAGAGCTAGAAGACAACATTTTACGAAATTCAACTGGTGCCTTCATGGCAAGCAGCTTGGTGCTTCCCTGTGGTGCCGCTACATCTAGGAAACGGCATAAAGAGGATTATCATAATTATATCTGACATTGCTGCTTACTGATCTTAGTCACAGTTTTAACTTTCAGAGGTAATCTGGTACAAAAATAAATTGAAAGGAATTATTATACTAAATACAGGCATTGCAAAGCAGAAAGTTTTAAGACTCTAAGTTAAAGAAACTGGCATTCTAGTAGCACGTAACAGTTTTTGCTGCTGCGATGCCAAAACTCAAAAGATAAATCCTCATGTTCCTTGCTTTGCCAGACTCCTCCAAGAGCTGGTTTTCCCTGTGCTTCAACTGCATCACTGGAAATGGTTTGCAGACACTTCGCTATCTCAGGTGAGCATTAAGGTTGGCTTGGTAGCCAAGCTCTTCAAATGTGCTGCTGCAGAGACAACACTTGTCGGTGAACAAGCCAGCAAAGCAGAGACGCAGTAAAGAGACACAGCCACAGCTGCTTGCAAGAGTTATCCTGGAAACAGAAGGGGGGGATGACTCCCAAAAGGCAAAGCAGTAGAATAAGAGATACATGAGGCCATCCATTAAAGTATTACTTGTTCATTGCTCATGTGACCTGCCAACTGAGTTGTGTCCCCACAGTTCAACACTATTTCCCCAAGACCTCACCTCCTCCAGTCTTCACTTCCTATTTCTGGTTTGAGACCTCTTTGTTAAAGAAGTCTTAGAAGAACTCCTGATGCGTCATGTTTGTTTCTGTCTCTGTTTCTTCTCCCTCATGGATACCTGCATTGAGCTGAATTCTCCAGACAAGGAACCAACAGTTGAAGGAGAAGGCAGCAATTTTCAGGTCCTTACAGAGAATACATAATACCCTTTGGATGCTTATTTTCATCCTCAAGAGGCCGAGCAACAGCAAATACTGTTGTGGTTACAGAAAACAGGAGGTCAAGGAGGACTGGGAGCTCATTAAGAAGATTCACCGTGGCTGAAATTGGCTATAGCACAGCCAACTCTGTTATGAGCTGCACCACTTCCAACCAGCAGCAAAATTCAACACATTTCCAGCCCATTATGCAGATTTATCTGCAGAGTTTGGAAATCCAGATCTACTTTATAAGACTATAAACTAAATGCGGTTTTCCCTTCACTGGTATTTTACAGTAATACCTTGTATGATTCAAGGAGTTATTAGCATTAGTTCTGAACAGAATCAAGTCTTTAGCAATGCTCAAATGAAAACATCACAGAAGAGACAAGCACATGAAAATAAAAGCAAAGTATTTATGAAAGAAATGCAGAGCTTTTATCATAACAAAATACAATGAAAAAAGGTATCAAGTTTACAGGTTGTATCTTGAATAATTTCAAGCACATACTTCTCTCTGCCAGATGGAAGGTGCAGGATGGGAAGGAAGGGCAGGGGGAAGCAGGAGGATGAGCAGCCACCTTTGGACGAGGTCTGACTCCCTGCACAGACTGACCCAGCCACACAGCAGCCTGGAGAAACTAACATGTTAGGAAGCGTCACTCAGGATGGAAGAGTTCTTCAGAGAAGCATAGAGGAGGTCAAACTAACACAAGAATGGCCAAAGGGAGGATAGACAAGGGAAAGCTAAGCAAAACCTGAAGAAGTATTAATGTAAACACATCCTAAGAAACCAAGAAGGCAGATAAAATTCAACTTGAGCATTAGTTACTGGAAAAATACTTTAAACAGTTAAGTTTGGACAAGTGAAAAAGATAGACTTTATGATTAAAAGCTGCAACATCCAATACAACGGATAGACTTAAATTAGGATATTTCAAACTTTGCACCAGCTAATCTGTACCTGCATTGCTTTCCCCAAAGAACAACACATCCAAACCAGTCACAGGAATATCATTCCCAGATGTGTTCTTCCTGATGCTTGGAACATCAGCATCATTCCCTGAATGTGTTTAAAGCCTGTTCACAGTCAGAGAGGTGACAGGCAGAAATTACAGGTTTATTTCCCATCATTGACTCTGTATGTAAACATGACCATTTTATCAAAGTCAGGAAAATCTCCATATCCTCTTCCAGGCAGAATCTAGCAAAGGCAGCTGCATCCCATACATCTTAATTAACCTGGAGTGTTTGCAGAGGAAGCAGCTGGCTGGGAGAGGTGGCCTAAGAGGTCTCCTGACACAAATCAGAGCTGCAGGCCAGTGAATGCAGGAACTGATACTAAAGTACATCTCAAATACATTTAATGCAAAAAAAAAAAAAAGTATAATAAAAAGCAATTTGCTGTTCAACCAATCTGTGCAGTGAAGGCTTTCTTAATGGAACAGCCAGGCTTTTATTTGCTTTGGCATTTAAGAATGAGGCAGAAGGTCTGCATTCAACAACTCTTCCAGTGATCTTTTCCAGCAGTCAACAAGTCTGATCACTTCTACATATGGTTCCATGGACCTTTCCTGTTTCAGCACCTGGATCTCTAATCTGGGATAGGAAGCCTCACTGAACCATTGAGCCTTCAATTATACAAACAAGGTATTAGTCTTTGAAATTTGTATTCCTGTTTTGACTTTGGTCAGGAACAAAAGGGGCTCAAATATTCCTGAATGTGGAATGCAGGGCAGCATCCAAACCAAGGTTCAGGCATTGCTCTGCTTGCAAATCTATGGGGCAAGAAGCATTATAACTAAATTTAACAAAGCAGGGGCATGGCAGCTTATTATCCTTCTGCCTGGAGCTGATATTTGGATCTTGAAAGTCTTTCTCTAAGTCTATATTTTAACACTGACAACACAAGCATTTCAAAGGACAAGGGAAAACATCTAAAGTTAAAAACTAGATTTTTGCACTTCATTAAAAACAGTTCCAGAGATAGGGCATCCACAGCTTCTCTGGGTAACCTTTGCCAGGGCCTCATACTCTCACAGTAAAGAATTTTTCTCTGATATCTAACGCAACCCTTCTTTCCTTCAGTTTGAAGCCCTTCCCCTTTGTACACGTTGAACAGTCTGACACTGCCCCATCCAGCCTGGCCTTGAATATTAAGGTGAAAGCAAAGAGGAAAGAAGCGACAAGCTCATAAATATAAAACTATATACATATATATATATCTGTCCTATAAATATATTCCACACAGTCGGACGTTTATTTTTACTTTTATTACTACACGGTGCATTTTATCAGAAACCCTCCTTTACATGGCGATGACCTCTCAGTCCTTGTTTTTCCCAGCTTATACAGCGTCTCTTCCGAGGCGTGACCCTTCCCACGCTCTCCTCACCCATTCCTTTTATTGACACCCCGATACCCCTCCCAACCAAACCACCCTCTTACGCTTTGGCGGCGCCGTCCCGGTGCCCACCGGCTTCGTGCAGAGGCCCCGCGCCTCCCACTGCAACACCTGCAAGGCAGAACGTCATAAGAATTAACAAAGCGGGAGGAAATCCCGACAGCTGAGGGTGTTTGGGGGTAGGAAATCGCCCCGAGGTGCCCCTTTACCTCGCGGGTCACCGCCCGCCCTCCGCCCCTCAACGCCGCGGCCGCCGCCATCTTGCCGAGAGCCCTCACGGCCCCTCGCGGCCTCCCGGTGGGCGGGGCCGGCGCGGGGTGACGTCACGCGGGGCGCGGTGACGCAATAACGCACGTGGCGGCGCGGGCGCATGGCGGGCGGCGATGGCGGCGGGCGCAG
>VZTX01001397.1:0-18866 GCA_013400915.1 Pardalotus punctatus | reverse complement strand
GCACTCTTCTATTTTGAGGAAATCTAGCTAGTAAAATAATGCTAGAGCATAATGGAGACTGACTAGATTTACCTAGAAATTGACATGGGAAGTTAAGAAGTTAATGACTTGCTGCCATTTACAGAATAAAGTATTCAGCAATTGTTTTCTCTTTGGTAGACTTTCTTTAAAGTCGAGAAAGTGTTTTTTTATTTTTGTAATTTTTTCTTTATTTTGTTTCCCTGAGGGACAAAGTACCTGTTCCTGTTATTGAACTCAAGGCCATGATCTGAAGGCTTATACTCAGGGTGAGCTGAATACTGTGCAGGGCCATGGTGTTCTGTGGCATTTCCCTTGCCTGTCGTGCAGAGAGAAAGACTCATTGAATGATCTCTTGCTGTAAACGAACCTGTGTGCCACAATTTTGGTGCTGCTCTACTGATTGTCTGTTAGTCAAATGATAGGTCTGGCCATTTGTTCTTGAGAGACCTGAACTGGTATTCTAGGGGAGGAAAGGTCGTCACATGGAATATTTTTTGGAGTGAGGGACCACAACATAAATCCTCCTAGCAAAGGTCGTGTGGTCCCCCTCTCTACCTGTAAAGCCTTGTAGAGTGGCACATTTGCAAAGAGATAAGAGACATGGGGTCAAACCTCCCGAGGAGGAGCAGAAATTTAACTCTCCTGCTTATGGCTGTGATGGGAAAGAGGAAACGTCAGCCATGGCACTCATTAATACTTCTCTCTAATAACATCTGTAAAGAAGTAGCATATTAGTGTTATAGGTGAAAGGCACTAGTTGAAGGTTGGGGGGACGGAATTTTTTCCCCATTCTGTTGCTAGGGGACCAACAAGCAGGTACTTAAGGACTATTGTAAAAGACAAAAGAGTTGGCCAGGCGTGGGGAGGGGAGGAGAGATCTGGCCATCAATAACGGCACTTGCTCTGGGAACTTCAGAGGGGTAACAGTGGGGAACTGCTGTCTCCCTTTCACTGGGACTGCAGGAAAGCTTGGCTCTGCACTGCCTTCTCTTCCTTGCTGCTGCGGAAGGGGCCCAGCTGCTGCCACCCCATGCCCTGCCTGCCAGAGCGCACAGCCATAGCTGCAGAGTTTTCTGCCACCTTTTGCTGGCTTGCCCTGGTGAGCCTGTCCTGCTGCTCCAGCTCCCTGCTCTGAGCTCCCTGCTCTGCCCCGTCTGCTCCACGCCCACCTGCTGCCTGGCCTGTCCTGCTGCAATGCCATCTTGTTCCCCGACCCATCTGCCATTACCCACGTGCCACAAAGCTGACCTCAAGCCACAGCGCCCCCTGCAGCTGCGGGGGAATCATTGCACCCACCCTGCCCGGCTGTGACCGGAACTGCACCAAAGGGGAAAGCGCTTGGCAGCCCAGGGACATCTGCCACCGGGTTTTCTGTTTGGTTGGTTTTTTTTGTTTGTCATTGCTACTGTTGTTGACTGTTTGCCTCACTATAGATACTAGCAAATAACAGTTACTCCTTTTCCCATATCTTTGCCTGAAAGCCCTTGATTCCAAAGTTATAAAAATTCAGAAGGAAGGGGGGGTCATATTCTCTATTCCAAGAGAGGTTCCCACCTTCCTTAGCAGACAACTGTCTTTCAAACCAAGACAGCACTATTAACCCCAGATTTTGCTACTTTCCAGTGTTCTATTCCCCATCTGTGTTAACAACAGAAATGCATGATGGAGTTGACTTAAACACTAGTTTCATGACCACAAGACAGATGTGCAGAAAATAAAACCTCTGCGGTCCTAAAGATTATTCAACAGAAGTCTAGCGAATAGCTTGCTAAAATCCTTCTGACATCCTAAATATATTTGAGGGAAGAAGACTGATAAAGTACAGTGGATCATAGCTAAAAATCAGCCTTCCATGCAACACATAAAACTTTTAAAATCAATTATAGAGACTTTACAAGAATTTGCCCAATGTCAGACAGGCAAGGCTGAAACCTGTTAGGAAGCAAGTTGTAGGGCTCTCAGTCAGATGTACCCGAAGAATAACAATAGCATTTAGGAGCTCTAGGGAAATAAAGAACTATGGTAACTCAGCCCCTAGGGGAATACTCTAAAGGCAGGGAAAGGAAGAAAATTACATTAGCTGGTAGCTTGACAGCCTTTGTCCTGAGGGGTAATTCTTCTGGCAGTGTCATGCAGATGATCAATTTATTTTGCAAATTGTTCTGGAGACAATTTTTCCTTTAAAGAGAGATCCCATTCCAGGCATTTTCTTCTCCATAAGTACAGCTTGTGCAAATGAGGAAAGCTCTGTTTTTAACAGGAACCTGGGGTGCCTGTTTTGTAATTGGAGCAAACAGAGGTGGAATCACTAATGCTCACTACCCTAGTTATTCTGCACAGAGCTTTCTCTCTTACTAAAATATCCATGTCTGACCATTTTACAAAAGGTGGGGAAGGGGCTAAGCATCTGTTAAGCACTGGTGAGAAGACAGATCCAGAAGGTAAGGTCCCACATTGGTGTGTCAGTCTGGAATATGGTCCTGATTCTGTGGGAAGCTTCTAATATAATTTGAGGCAGTTAAATTAGTGTTCTCTGACTTACCCTGGTGCCAAACAGCAGTGATAAAGTCCCTTGCCTCACAAGGGTACTATAATGACTAACATTTTCTAAAGTGTTTGGAGATGAAAGGTGAGGAGTAGCAAGGAAAAATAGGTGTTTTCTGGTTTGAAATGTGTTGCGTACAGTCTGTGCTTATTTAACTGTGGTAAATGAGCTCTAATATGTAATAGAGAAGATCTGAAACTAGATCATTTTAGTTATTATAGTTATACATTTCTGGACCTTTCTCCCCATTCTGTTATAACAACAGTGTTTCTGTCAATAGATTCAAATGAACTACTACATCATCCTTGCACTTTTACCTGTGTTGTCTCAGTCAAGCCAGTTTAACAATTATGTTCGAGCTGTTGGGTTTTTTGGTTGGGTTTTCTTTGGGTTTTTTTGGTTTGTTTTTTTTTTTTTTTGTTTGGGGTTTTTTTTTTTTTTTGTTTGGGGTTTTTTTTTTTTTTTGTTTGGGGTTTTTTTTTTTTTTTGTTTGGGGTTTTTTTTTTTTTTTGTTTGGGGTTTTTTTTTTTTTTTGTTTGGGGTTTTTTTTTTTTTTTGTTTGGGGTTTTTTTTGTTGTTTTGTTTTCCTTCTTTGATTGGTTGGTTGGTTTTTTTGGGTTTTGGGGGCTTTTTGTGTTGTTTTTTTTTTTTTTAAGGGGATAAATGTAATCATAATTTTGAGCAGTACTTAACTTGCTCAAAGAGGACTGTGATAAAATCATCATATCTGCTGTTCAGTACTGTGTTTTTTTAACACATCCTGTATTTAATAATGGTACTTATTACTGTACTACAACAGCAGTGTTGTATTTCTTCTTTAATATTCTAGTGTTGGACAAAGAGGGCTTTAGAGCAACTTTCTTGCAACTTTTAATAAACATGGATGAATGCAACTGGTATAATCAAGATCACCTGTAATTTACAGCAAATGATTATGTTTCACTTTTCTGTCACACACCCTATTTATAAGCTCCTGCATTCCTCTGAGAAGACCCTCTGGAAGGAGGAGCTGTCTTGGATATCACAGGATGTGCAGCTCCACACATAGCAGTACCAGAGCTTGCTGTTCATCCCCCATCATAAACAATAACAGCAAAGTGGCACTCTGACAGGATCATGAAAGAGTCATGAGGAATCCCAAAATAACAGATGGCAGTAAAGCATTATTGGGTCTCCTAACCAAAAGGAATGGAGGTGTATGATATTACAAGCTTCCAGATGGCAGACTGTAGAAAAGACAGCTTCATTATCTGCTCTTGTGAATCCTAACCACTGCATGTCACAGATAAATGAAAGCTTTACTTATTTAGAGGGAGAAGGTGTTCTTAATTTTTTGAGTGATGTTTAAGTAGTTGGATGTGTTTACTTAAGATGCATTATGAAATATTTTTTGGACAGACAGAGTAGAAGCTTATGCACATTTGTCTCATTCAAGAGATTGGTGTGGTCAGTGCTTTTCCTCAGTTGTCCCTCAAGTCTTAGTTTTTATTGCATTGAACATCCCAGTTCCTTCCTGTAAAAATGTCTAGAAAGCATGTCATGGTCAAATATGAAGTCAAACATGGTAAAAACTTGCTGCATCATGATAACACTCCATATTGAGTTGTGTCTTTAACTTTCTTGTGTTTGTTTGGGAAACTCCTCAAGACAGATTTCATCTGAAATGTTGTTTTAATTTGAAGGCTGTGACTTGAAAACCCAAATCCATTAATTGATTGTTGACTGCCATAGGTCTTGGGCAGTTCCTCCTTCTATAATATGAAAAATGTAAACTATAGCCTGATATTTGATAAATATATTTATTTTTATTATATTAGTCTTAGAATAAATCTTAGTGAAAGAATGATTTTGGGACTTAGCAATTTTTTATCTAACGATTATTTACTGTTAGTTTTTGCCTGTTAAAAAATGGGTTTTTTTCCACTTTGCTCATATTTGTTTTCTCCTTATTGGTGGAGAGGGATTGGTTAAAACTAAGGAGAGGTAACTCATTTTAGAATGTCCACCCCCTCAAATTGTCTTAAACAAGGACAGCGGCTTCAGTGCACATTGCTTGGAACACAGTTTGCAGGTGAAGTGTTCTAGGTGTGCTGAAATACTCATGTGTGTTTTGGGATTTAGAGAGCAAGTGAGGCCATGTTGAGATTTGGTTTAATTTTAAAAATTGCTACTATTCTGAACAAATGCATCTGAAGATATTTACCTGCTCATTGTTTCCTGAACTGTATTACTTTTGGTCTCTACATGGGCTTTAGCAATTTGAGAGTTCTTACTAGCACTGGTCTCAATAACCCGCTTCTAAGACTTTGGTGTATAATTTCAACCTGCAAGAAGCAGCTTGAGGACTTACTTTCTTTGTCTCTTGCTTTCAGGCTGTATCTATATGTACTAGTAATTCAGTGCACCAGCAGCAAACCAAACAGCAGAGGAAAACACATGCTGATGAGGCCTTTACATCGCCATTGAGTGCTCCCTGTTTGGTTTCTGTGGAACTAGATTTAGCCTGACCTTCTGAACTGAGTGCTGGCCTCAAATGGGCTTGGAAACTGCTCAGAGGTTCAGTCATTGATTGACTCTTCTCTGCCACTGAAGCTTGGGAATGCAGTCACTGAGTACTTCTAGAGGTGGTGCTGTCAATGCCTTCATCCCCTGTAGGAACAAACAAGATGCAACAGACTGCAGTATATTTTCCCTGATTCTGTATCTTTTTAACCGCATTTTCCAAGTTTATTTTATTTAATGGTTAAGCTAATCCTTGTGTATATGAGGAAACGTAAAGATCATAACCTGCTGTGATGGATTCCTGTACTGGAAGTTTTACCAGTAACACAGTGACTTTAGAAAATCTTTATAATGTACAATGAGCACTTACCAAAAAAATGAGTAAGCTTTTTTAAAACCAATTAAATACAGTTCTGTCACTAGTGGTATTCATCATTCATTGGCATTCATTAGCTTCCCCAGTTGGTTTGCATTGCAAATTAATTTAATTTTTCATGGATGGCTATAAATGTGTATGAGCTATGTTATTCATATGTAAATATTCTTTTGATTAAATCCGTCTTCACTTGCCAATGCCCTAAAATACTTTGATGTTTAATCTTCTTCAAACTTATGGACCAGGATTTTAGCCATGCTGCGTTTTTCAGTGGTTTATGTCTGCTCCCACAAAGTCCGTAATTTCTCCTCATCAAAAGGGACTATAGCAACTTCTCCTGTATCTAACTGGGAACACTGGTTCCCTATATATCAGATTTTATTGTATACTTGATTGAAAATGCTGTTTTGGAGGATTTCTTTAAATTACTTGGGACACATTCAAAACCACTATTTTTTTTTTCTAGGTTAAAATTGAGATGATGATAACTTCTAAATTCTGGCAAGTGAGTGTTTCCGCATTCTTACGTGCTGTTCCCAACCCACTTGTTAGTGGACCATTGATTTGTAGCCAGAAGGTAGCCTCCTCCCAAAAGCAAACTGTGGGATGTTTGTTTGAAAATACCATGCTCATTTTATTTCTATAGCTGGTGATTATAAAGATAAACTTTCATGTTTAAGCAGTACAGATGACTTGAAGGCTAATTGCCATCAGATTACAGAAGTCTTTAATTTTCTACTGCTTTTGGGATCCAGTCACTACAAGATGACCTGAAGAATGCACACCCTCATGAGTATGTTTCCTTATACAGCGATATTGGGGTGTGCTACGTCACCTGGAAGAGCAAGCCATAGTTGAGGTGCTGGTCATCATGCTGGTGATTCTGGGACTGGACAAATCAATTTTTACAGTCAGTGTCTGTTTGGATCTTGTCCAGTAGCTTAATCAAGGAGGCTAGTTCACCTTGGATCCTACCAACAATATACTACAGAGAAAAGTGTCTCATCTCTAAGCAAAAGGATGTGTGGGCTTTTGGGCAACAGACCACCAGAAGGCATAAAAACTAGGAATACAATTTTACTGGTCTTAGAAGGAACTCATCATGATTTACATTCATGTAACTGAGAAAAAAGTCAGGCCCGGAATATCTTAGGAGACATTATCCAATTGGAGAAAAGGTCAGGTTTGCACATTTACCGTTTATAATAAATTTCTCTTCCTCAGTTACTGTTGGTCAGACTTCTGTGTGTGAAATGCAAATACAGTGTGGGGGAGTGAGAGAGAATGTCATCTCACAGAAGAAATTTGAGCAGGAATAGAAGTCAATATATTCAGGGAAGACTTGTCCATTAGTCACTTGTCCATTAGTCACTCACAAAAAACAGCCTACTACCTGCCAGCTGCTGCCAGCTACACTGTCACAGCTGTACCATTCCCTGAAGTCCTGTGACCTGTGGTTTCACTCTGGTGTTGGTGAGGGCTGTTGAGATGAGCTGTTAGCATCTGGAGTCCTTCCCCTGAAAGAACAGGATTTTTCAATTGATGACTCACCCTGGGTTTCATCTTTACCCTAAAGTTATACTTATTACCCTAGGATATACTTGGTTTCTTTTTTATCTCTCTGCAGCACAGTTGTCCATCTTTGCTTTTCTTCAGTGTTCTGCAGCTCCACATTACATTCAAATCTGCTATATATGGCCATCTTCCTTATGGTTGATAATTTTTCTTTGTTACTTATAAGCCAAGATTTTTCCACATCCATTCTATATTTCTTTAACCGACCACTGGTGACATGTTCATAGCTATGGACTTCCTAGAGCCAAGCCTGTGCCCCATCTCTTATACCATACCTGTTTTTCTGTGCTGCATCCTGTAACTGTGCTTCCCCAGGCTGTGTTTCTTTGTCCCACATTTTGTTAGCCATGGAACCATGGCGGTACCATACACAGAAGTAAAATGAATTAGCCATAGACACCTAGTCAAATAAGAAAAAAAATAAATCTTGTTCCAGGAAAATAAATAAAACTAAAATCAAGTTGCAGGCAGGCCAAGATAAGTTCAGACAGAGGAAGGTTGGTAACTCTCAGTCCTACAAACTCAGTACAGCACTTATGGGCTGTTACTAGCAATGGTAATAGCCTATCAGAGGGCTAGCTGGTTTCATACTGCATTGTGAAGATGTCCTGTGACAAGTGAATATGCTAAATTAGGGCAGTTGTTCAAAGGCTATATTCAGTAACAATTGTTCTTAAAAGTGACAACAGCTATGGGAGGATAACTTTTAGCATTTCCACGGTGATTCTATAACTTAGTAGTTTTAAATCTGTAAAATAGTGATTTCCATCAATGTAGTGCCATTGTTGATTATGTATCTGATACCCATGGATTCCTAAAAGATGTATGCTCCTAAGAAAAACAATTCATCAAAGAAGTTAAAAAAAATTATGTAACACACTTAGCAATTTCTTACCCAGTCTGCAGAGTCTGAGGAATTGCAGGCAGCTAACAATGGAAGGTGGTTTGTGTAGGTGCTGTAGTGTGTGGCTCAGTCTGCGGTTTGGGAATTCTGTGCTCTCATAGCAGCTTTCATTTGCTGCCAGGTTTCATTTGAAAGGATACCTGACGTGAAAAATGAGAAACAATATTTGAGTTACTTTCATGCCTGGCCCTATGGAGAGCCAGTAGTGTTACTTTAAAAGTGTAATACTATGCAGACATAGCAAGTGATGCAATCTTCTCTTATGGAACCAGTGTTTAAAGTCCTTAAAAGACATGAGAAGAGAGGAAAAAATCCCTTGTTGAACACTACTGTCAACCTTAAGACAGGCTCCTTTCAGTTGCTTCTTCTGTCTCCCATTTCTCTTGTGCCTTCTGTAAAAGTGAAGAAGATTTATAAATATTTGTTTTCAAAAGCAGGCTTAGGAAAGGTTCACTTCTGTTTTGGCCATAGCAGGTTGTGATTTTGTCCTCGAACTGCTTGTCGTTCTGCTGTCTGATGCTGCATGTTCTTGGAAAGAACACTCCAAAACCAAGCTTTTGTCTATAAATGTCCAAAGTAAATATTTAAGCAGTTTACAGGTGTCTCCTAACAGACAGCCATGTTTTTACCTACTGTTTTTGACCCTCTTTAAGCTATGTGAGAACAGTGCCTAAGAAAATCCTTGACGCCCATGTAATGTTAGCTGACTTGATGAAAGATGTGAAGAATAGAGCTGACCTGGATTTTGGGACCTGATAGAAAGAAAATTCTCTGAAGTTCTTTCTTTTGACTTAGTTTTAAAGCTGAATGTATATGACAATAAAATCTGCCTATATCTTGGTTACCTGTTCCTCTGTTGTTAGCAGGAGCAGGTATGTTGAAATGCTCACTTCACTGACCTAAGGTGTGAAAACGACAATTAGAATATCCTGCCAAATGAAAGAAGATTCTTCATCTCCTCCACATTGCATTTAGAGACTGAAAGTGCCACTCTATGATCATGGGAGACCTCTGAAGTGGTGAAGACTTCCCCTAAACCTGCTTTCTGCAGTCACTTCTGCAGTAACCATGTGTCAGGGGAAAAAGTAAGGATACTGTTCTGTCTTCCTATCACAACAACTTAAACTTCTTGGAATTCTCTCAAATGATCCCATGTCACAAGGCCAAGCCTTTTTTCAAATGCTATGTCGGTCTTTACCTATAGGGCTCTGGCTATGGTTTCCGAAGGCAATTTCATGCCTGACGTGTTTCTTTGGTAGTGATTAGTATCATAAAGTGGCACTTTAAATTTTTCTCTTACAGGCTGGGGTGATCAGAAAAACAACAGTGTCTGAAATATGAATAATTACGAAGCAAAGACTAAACCTACGCATTTATTCTTCCTCTACTTATTCCCCTCCTACCCCATATATGTGAAAACATCCTGGTATTAATTTCTGTTAGAGGAATGGAACAGGTGAGTATCTCATACATTGGAATGAATATTTTTATGTAACTTTTTGCCAACTCAGTACATCTAGAAATTGATCGTTTTCTTTAGGAATAGAAATGACTGGGACTCTAATATTTCAAAGTATTTCACAGCAGTTTTAGAATATTGTGAAGGGGAAAATGTTAGAAGCTGCCATTTTAGGGTGAGGAAATGTTCAGAACTGAACTTCAAAATTATGCAAGTGCATTGAAGGAATGTTATTCATACCCAATGCCCTTAAGAGGGCACTTGTTTACCACTGCTTTTATTTTTAACATCATCTGCTGTAATAATGTGATTTCAAAATAATCTTCCACTGTACTAGGTTAACATCTGACTGCAACATATTTGGGCTAATTATGGTTGCTCACATCAATAGATACAAGTATACAGCAATCTTGCATTAGTTAGGCTTCGTTTATAAAACAGTTGTGTCAGTTTATAAGAGCGCCACTTCCATCCATAGCAGCAACTGCAAAGCAGATCCCCACCTCTTAAAAGAAACAGCTTTTCCTTACACAGAAAGATTTTTATTTCATTTGAGGTTTTCTTTGGCTCTGCCTTTTCTGTGATGGTCATCAGCTGTAATAGACTTTGATGCTTCAGCCAGTGAAGTTGTTGTCGTTTGAGTAAACTACCACGTAAGTAGGGGTGCAGGAGAAGACTCTGAAGGATAAAGAACAGCTCTGGTAACAAAACTGGACTTTAAAATGTCTATTTTCTTTCTAAGGCAAGTGCTGAGAAACTATGTTCTATTTTCTTGGAAAGGTACTTTCCAGTTAGAAGTTCTGCTTATTTGCAATCATTGTGGCAGCTGGATGGATGTGGCAATCAATGTTTTTTCTCAAATAAAATAGGATTTGTCTAAAGATCTCCATTAGTCCAGACCTAAAACGTGGTATCACAACCTGTTCTTTTCCACAGAGAACACTGGAAATAAAAGTGGTTGGTACAAACTTGGCATCATCCTAATTGGATTATGTCACATGCCACTAGCGGAGACTTCAATATAAGTATATATGTAAATTTTGTAACACATAAATGATCGCATATTTATTTAGGCATTGCCTATTTGGAAATACAAGAGAGTTGATTTCCCCCTTGCCCTACCATCCTTTTAGATTTGGCATTTTTATGTGGACTTGAAAGATTTCTTAATTGGAGGCAGCTAAACCATGGAATTTGTATGGAAGAGGTCAGCTCTGGTTGCAGAATTTTCCTTAATTTTTAAAGCCTTCATTTTCCATATATCATTGATGTTTTTCACGTGAGTCTAAAGGAGTCAGAACATGTCTCAGTGGTTTGTGCATGAGCCTGAAGGTTTTGTATAGGCCACAGACTGAATAACTCTATAATCACTTCACAGGTTGTATTCTGCAGCGACATGGGATCTTATGGTTGTAAACATCCAAGCTTTATCTTGTGAATTTATGAAAGTATCACTCATTTATCATTTCAAAACATGCTGAATGTGTATAATCTCATAAAGCTTTGTGATCAAACAAGTTGCACAAGTACAGGCAGTTACTTCAAGTTACTTCTAGGCAGCAATGAAAGCTGATTTTTTTCATGTTTTTTATAAGTTAAATTAAGTCTGTATATTTGTTTCTCCCATATGTCTCTGTGGCATCCTTCAGGTGAAACCAGCTAATTTATTCCAGTGGTGTATAAGTGGGATTTGGCTATTTAACAGCTTTCTATACCTTGTTAGCCTTTGTTTAATATTCATCTACACAGAGACCACTGATATTAAGAAATGCATATATCTAGGATGTAATTTAATTTTTGTGTGGCTAGATGGGGTATAGCTTCTGCTACTGAAATATTTAGATCTTTTTTTGAGATTATGAAGCATTGCTTTGTACCTCTATCACCAGATAAAACTGAAGCTCATTAAATAAGCACTACCTCTTGTGCCTGAGGTTAATGGAAGAAGACATTTAATTAGTTTGCCATAGATCTAGGGGACTGCTGTGCCTTTTTTTTTGACCTTGACCAGGTTATTGAATATTTTGATAACAAAACTGATGACAGTTACTGGGTTTTTTTGTTGCTTGTTTGGTTTGGGGTTTTTTGGTTGTTTGGTTGGTTGGTTGTGTTTCGGTATTGGTTTTGGTTTTGGTTTTGGTTTTGGTTTTGGTTTTGGTTGGTTGGTTGCTTGGGTTTTTTCCATTTCATTAAAATCATCCATCTTTATATATAAGAAAACCAAATAATTTTATTCTTAAGTGGTAAGAGGGGATCCTTAAGGATCTACAAGCTTTAGAAGAGGTGGCTTTGGGACAAAGGAATTTCTGCATCCTTTGCCTTTGTGTTTTGTTGCTAGTGCTGGGGAGGTCTTGGTAATTCAGGCATTCTTGGAGTCCTTGTCCCAAGTCCTTGCAGGTGCCACTGGGTGAAACAAGTGTGATAGGCTCTTGATGAGCAATGAGGACAGAATTGCTGCATTCCTGTACTAGCAAAACAAAGTCACTTACAGGTTTTCTTGGTGCACTGAGATATCACAACTTATTTAAGATCTGAGAAGTTTCTCCAATGACTAAGTGATTTAAAATTATTGCTGATGTGTCATAGGAGGCATGTGAAAATAAAAGAACTACTTCTAGGGGTGGCAGTGCAGACCTCAGTTGTTCAGTGCTCTTATTTTATTATTTGTGTATGTTTGAACTGCTCACACTGCAATTTCTTCGGTTGCTTTCAGTGGAGCTCACAAGTGGAATCTTTCGTAAAAGAATAGGGTGTATTGTATGGTTTCATGGTCACTTTGAAAAGGTACAGGCAGAAGTGCCCCTGAAGAAAGCTGCTGTAATTACCACTAGCAAGCACACTCTCCTGTCACAACTCTAACAACTGATAAAACATCTCCTATCCATTTTTCCTGCTTTTGTTGTTAAAAGGTTAAAAAAATATTTAAACTGAAATCTGGAAGACTCAGGAGCTATATATCAGCATATGAAAATTTTGCCTTTGAAGACTGTTCATGGTGAAGAGTTCATCATGCATAAATATATAATGTAATGACGCTAAAAATGGAGTTGCTCAGACATTGATTACAGATTCATTAAGTGAGATGGCTCACTGTGATCTCAGTGCTACAAAATAGGTTGTGGTAATTTAACCTATTCTTTAATTTAGTGAAGTAAAAAAATAAATTGCTTAGGCAGGACACAACATTAGAAAATATTTTTCTACCATTTTGTGAAATGTTTATTTAAAACAAGAAATATTACCCTAATATCTGCTTATTCAAGATAGGCAATCTCATCTAAAATATTTTTAAGGGTAACATTTTTATATTAAAGGCCTTGGGACTCTTTATTTTCATTCACTTTTAATTTCCTGGTCATAAGAAAGGTCTTTCAATTGCAGTGTGGGTGTTTTTTTCAAAGTATATAACAAAAATATTTTCATGCCATAAATTTATTTATAATCCTTATGCATGTCAGGAAGTTGCAACCCTATCTGGTAATTATTTCTGAGGAATTCTATGCTTAAAGAGATCTGTTTGTACACAGAATAAAAGATGCCAAGTCTCTTTTATTAGGAAATGCAAAAGTGTAATTTGCCAGCATGTGTAAGAAATTACCCTCAGAATAAATGAAGGGCTTTTGCTTCAAGCATAAACCAAAAATTGAGAAACATATTCCTGATTTTAAAAAACTTTCTGGTCTGCAGTGTAGTCCAAGAAAGTGGAGTATCAGCATGAGTTAAACGATTCAATTTATGCTACAATGGGTGGAATGAAGGTTGTGTCCACCTTCCATGGGATTTTGTGCTGAAAGAATATTATAAGCATCATGATTTGATGTTATGGTAGATGGATCAGTGCTCCAGAGGTTTTAGCTTTCTAAAAGATATATCTCTTATTGCAAATGATGGAGCTAATTTTCAGAGGGCTGCATTGAGAAATGCATGGGGGTGATGCATTTTTTGTGAGGCTTTTTTTTTCCATGTGATCCTATTACCAAAAATTCAGTAAAATAAAACTCCTTAACACCAATGTAGCATTAAGAAGCAGGCATTATTTATTTGGCCTGATGCACAGGAGAATAACTCCTCCCAAATCTGTGCATGCTGAGTACAGGAAAGTTTCTGCTTATGTACAGTATTTTGTCCCAGAATATGATAATCATCTTCCCAAAATCATTAACATACTTTTCCTCCCCTTTATGCCTGCATTTTTCTGTCCTGGGGGTCTCTCTGGTGGTCCCTAGAGGTCGTAGACCCCAAAGTTACAGTTGACATACTTAGCTCACCAGGTGTAGACAATTTATCATCTGGTAACAATCCAGATGTTTGCTTCCCTTATGAAGTTCAGTTCCTCAAGGGCTTCATCTGAATAGTGTGTTTTGACATGACTCAGAGAGGTTTATTGTAATAATCTTTACAGTGAATTAACACATGTTGATTAATAGGGTTACTATTAACTCTCAGCAGTGCTTAAAATGGCTCTTGGTCTGTGGCTTGATTCATGGAAGGTTATTGCACAATTTAGAACTTAATATATTTCTCTCAAGTTTGAGTATTAATTTTTAGGGTGTTGTGTATCTCATACTATCTAGTATCCTTTCCCTGTAAATAATGAAATTTTTTAGATGACTCCAGTAAAAATTTATACAGGGTTCTCCTCCTTCCAAACATAATGTACATTCCTTAATACAACATGAACGTAATTCTTATTATATTACTGTATAGACAAAACTATCAATCTTCAATTATATAATCAACTAAATTATACTCATTAATTTTGAAAGCTGTAGGAAGAAAATATAGCACAAGGTTCTAGCCTAAATCTCTTTTTTTCATTCCTCACAGATTCAGTTATTAAATACATGGTCTTGTATAACTTGCAGAAATTTAACTTCTATTTTGTATGTTTAGCTCAGCTTTCAGCCCTAATCACCTGGGCTTTGTGAGAAACTGCACACTGAAATGTTTATGGAATAACCTTATTCTGACTTCAGCTTTTTTTAAATAGTCCCCCAAACATGGATAAATATCAGATGCTGTGAAACAGACCTCACCTGCTAAGTGTTTGTAGCTCTAGTTAACACAAAATAACACAAGGAATTTGAATTCCTGCTAGTATTATCTCCCTTGCTTGTAAATGTTTGTTGTCAGATGTTTGTCGATAAACCTGTTTCTCATAGCAGATGAAAAAGGAAAAATGTTGATACTATGACAGATGTGGAAGTTTTCATTACTAGGGCTGTTAATTTATTAGACTATTAACTGAGTTTCTTAGTTTCTTAGTTTATAGTCCGAGCCATAAGATTTCAAGGCTAATACATCACTTTTAAGCCGATGGTGTGTCACCTTACAAACACCAAAAAGGAGCTTGTCTCAAGATGACAGGGATTCCTTCATCAAATCCAGTATCTTTTTGCCAATGCAATCCACATAACATGCAGAGCCATGGTCTTTGTCATTCCTTTTCCTTCTTGAAGAAGTACGTATTTCAAAATACTTCAGAGAGAGCCCACCCTGGCAGGTCTGTAAGATGGAGTCCATGCATGGTGTCTAAAGGATACGTGCAAGATGCTTGAGTCTCCTTTCCTGGAGCTTGGCACTGGTGGCCAGGCAGAGCTGGCTTCCCTGTGTTATACTAGTGACGGTGACTCTGCTTCTGGAGAATGTTCTGAGACAGACCCATTGTATCCGGAGCAACAGAGTCTGCAGCACCTCCAATCCCAGCACTGGCACTCTGAAACCATAGTGATTATTATGGCTCCTTTTGCACATCCTTCAGGCCACAGGGGGTTCTTTTTGTTTGGGCCTACAGGTTCCACTTGGGGTTTGCCCACGTTTTAACTATTTGAAATTCCTATGCTGTCTTCTGTCTCAAGTAGTTTGATCTTAAAATTGAGCAGGTGTTGCAAGATGTCCCCAAGGAACCCCCTAGAACCTGCAGTAGCAGGTGAGCAGCTTTTTATAAGTGCTTTCATATTTAGATCAGCTTTATGTTGACTGTAACCACCTCTGACTCCCATAATCTCTAACTGACATAATATTTTCCTGCTTCCCTTTTAACACAAGCTCAGACTTCACATGAAGCCAAATTTTTGTGCTTATACTCTAGGCAATATTTGGGCTAGATGTAGATTCATACATCTACATGCATACATATGGTTTTCCAGCTTCCTTAACCAATGTACCATGACAAATCTGGCCCTTGTGCTGAGTTTCTTCAAGAATCTGAATTTGCTAAATTCAGATTTGATCAGCTAATGGGTAGTTTCATACATCCAGTGGTGCAGAAGATTTTTGGTTATTGAAGTCAAGCCAAGCTAGAAAAGCATTCTCACAGGCCTACAGCAGATGTCATGGATGTTTGAGGGGTGCCCAAAACTCCTGTAACATACTATTGCTAGTCATTTTTTTTGTGTCGCTAGGAGGCTGTTTTGTGAGGGTGATATATCAGCCCCTGGGAGATGTACTGCTCAAACCCTTCCCCTTGTACCTTGTCACTGAGCAGCCATGCCAGTAAAGGCTTTTGATTGCTGTCACTTTGGCTTGGTTTAGAAATTGAAAGACTCTGCTCTTTATTAATTGATTTGTATAATAGCAGCAGGGATTCAATAAGGACTGGCTTTTCAATATGCCTTTCTCACACCTTCTTGCAGCTCAGCAGGACTTGGTAGGATGTGGACTACCAGCTCTCCATCCAGGTCCTCCCTGGAGTGGTGTTGTAGGGAATGCTCTTCACACAGTGTCCAAGCTGCAGCCAGCCTTGATGGCAGCAAGTCCCTGACATACTCAGCAAATGATGACTTTATCCATTCAAAGCTGATATAAAGAGCTGTTGAGGAAAAAATTTTATTGGTCCAGCAAACCCATAGGATTACATCTCTGAAAGCCACCTCCTAGTGGTTGCTTACCCACTTGTTCCTGTGCTGACACAGCACTCTCCCCCCAACATTTTCAAAGGCAAGAAACAGTCCCTGTAACAACTAAACTAGACAGAAGTAGTCTTTTTCTCCTCTAACACCTAAAAATCAACACATGGAGAAAAAAATACTAATCCAGATGCTGTGCATCTGCCAGAATTGGAGGTCAAACATAGATTTCTTCTTTTTTTGAAGTCAGGACAATGTCTAGTAACGCATTGCATGAACCTGTTCATATACTTTCTAGCTTGCATCATTGAGAAGTAATGACTTAGCAGGAATATTCCTACAAAGCTGTTTTTTTTTTGGTTGGGATTTTAAATAGAGATATTGCTGTCATATTTTTTTAATTAATTTTTAAAATTTGCTTTCAAGTGACTACAACAGACCCCACAATTTTCAGACAATTTGGCTGTTGCAAAATAGGACTTCTCTGTGAGTTCTAGTAGGATGCTCATGCTTTGCTTACAAGCGAATCAGAACAGCAGCAGACAATGCTTAGAAATTACATTTATTAAGACATTTTGCTGAACAGCAACTTTTTGCTCAAGCATGTAAATGTCAAGGTCTAGAGCACCTAGCAACCTGTTTGCAGAGGTATTTTCAACATGAAAAGAAGGTTCGTAGAGTATGTTGGCAGATGTATGTTTATTAGTGCTCAGAAACTGTCCCAGTAGTAGCCTTGAGTAGATAGGCTTGTCCTTACCTCTTCTATTTTAGTTATTACCTTAAGAAAATAACACTTAGCATGATAGGTGTGCTCCAAGCAGATGTTGTCTAGTTAGCTCAGATCTCTTAAACCAATCCAGAGACCTTTTATGCAGGGAGGGTGGTGGGGAGATAACGTTTCAAGATTAAATCCTTGTATCATAAGATGAGAGAAGGCCTGATAGTCATCCAGTCCATTCTTCTCTCCAAAGGCAACATTTGTGTCACCCCCTGACAAGGGTTTCTTTTGAAAAAACTTCCTTTGTTGGAAATCCTGCCTTGTCTTTTTTGATAGGGAGACCTTTGGTTCTGCTTTTCTTCGGAGGTAACCCGATTTTTCATTTGTGTAGATTTAAGCCTCAACATTCTGACTTCTGCTCACTATGGGTGTGGAGAACTTGTAGGATTGCAAGAACTGCTCTTGTTGTCTAACACTGCAGTCTGCCTCCAGCAACAATCACAGCCAGAGGCCTGCAAAAGAGTTACTAAATTTTCCATCTGATTCTTCATCTCATTGTGACTTTTTTCTTTTTTTTTATTTGGTTTGGTTTTGGTTTTTTGGGGTTTTTTTGAACACTTTTCCATCTCACTCTTTTTCAGTTGATTCTTCTTTAAACTGAACAATCATTGCATTCTCTTACGGGTCTTTTTCTCCAGATTTCTGACCATTTCCCAATCCATCTATGCCTTTCCTAAAGCATACTTACTATACTGATCATATTACATCAACCCAACCTTCACCCATGCTGTCTATGTACACATGTCTATGTACCTATGTACCCATTTATATCTTATTGGTCTCATTAATGTGCTGTGTCTTCTGGGAAAGGTGTTCTTTTACAGACAGCATAAACATGATTTTTGGCTAAAGACAACCTATGACTTGCTTTTGAAGATGCTTCCATTCTGATTGAACTAAATGTGGAAAAAAACACTTGCTCTTCAGATGATTATATTTGAAATTTGTAAACATGGAGAATATTTATACATCTCCCTCTGCATCTGTGACCTGTTCTCATTGTTACTGAGGCTATTGTTAGCGAGCCCTGAAAAAACTTGCAGTAGTCTTATGTTGAAACTTAAGAACTTCTGCTGAAAATGACCTTTTCTTTTGGACTAAGCAAAAGGATTTTTTTAGTGACAAATTCCAGTCCAGCCCTGCAAATTTGGAAGGGGTGCTCTTCTTACATATAAAAAGAAGAGCTCATGCTTCCCCACCCTGCTATCAATTATGTGGGTGTCTTCCCCCACACAAGTATCTCTATATGACAGTGCAAAGCTATGCATTTAATATGGTGGCTATAATAGGAGAAGGTAATCTATTAAAAAAACACATTCTCTTAAGTTTTATGTATGTTGTTTAGCATCTGTGAATCTCCAAATGAGAGAATGATTGACTGTATATACATATCTATATCTATCTCTCAATACTTAGATGCACAACTCCTCTTGAATTTCCACAGTTCCATTTAGTAAGTACTTGTTAGACTTCTGTGTCATAATGAATAGAACCTTGAAGTATCTTTTAGATATGCTGCAAGCAATAAGGCCTATTGATGAAAGTCACACTTGTGGACACTGATCAAACAGATGTTTGAAGGTGATATTCAAATGACTGCAAGATTCAAAGGAATGTAAGTCTTGCTGAGTCCAAGGGAGCTTAAATACACATGTGGAACTTCTTCCCCTCTGTCCAGAGGAGCTCTGCTGCTCTTTGCAGGAGTATTGAGAAGCAACACAAAAAGTGTGTGCCCCCAATGGTGCAGTGATGGGAAGGATGGGGGGAGGTAGGTAATAGACAAAAATGGGCTCAGCTCTGGATGTAGTGGTGTGCTCTGTCTTTGTCATTGAGACTATATGATGTGGCAGTGGATCAT
>VZTX01001378.1:0-56590 GCA_013400915.1 Pardalotus punctatus | reverse complement strand
CCGCCGCCGGGCGCCGCGCCCTCGCTGCTGCTGGCGCCGCTCGGGGGCTCGGCCGGGCTGGCCGGGGAGCCGCCCGGCTCCTGCGAGTACAAGACGCTGCTGGTGAGCGGGCTGAGCGCGGCCCTGCCCGACCAGCTGCTGGAGGACGGGCTGTTCCGCCTCTTCCAGCGCTTCGCGGGCGGGGGCGCCGGGGACATCAGTGTCAAGCTCTCCCACACGCCCGAGCTCGGCCGCGTCGCCTACGTGAACTTCCGACACCCCGGGGACGCCCGAGACGCCCGCAGGCACGCCCGGGCCCGGCAGCTGCTCCTCTACGACCGGCCGCTCAAAGTGGAGCCCGTGTACCTGCGAGGGGGCCGGCGCAGCCGCACGCCGCCCCCCGCGCCCTCCCCGGAGCCGCTGGGGTACCTGCCACCCCTGCACAGCGCCTACCAATACAAGCAGCGCTCGCTGTCGCCGGTCACCAGCCCCTTGCTGCGGGAGCCACGTCCCCGCCACGCTGCCGCTGCCGCCTTTGCGCTGGAAGCGGCCGCCATCGGGCTCTCCCGGGAGCGGGAGAGGGCCCTGGATTACTACGGGCTGTACGACGAGCGTGGCCGCCCGTACAGTTACCCCATCGTGGCTGAGGAAGAGCTGATGCCGGAGGATGACCAGAGAGCCACCCGCAACCTTTTCATCGGCAACCTGGACCACAACGTGTCGGAGGTGGAGCTGAGGCGCGCCTTCGAGAAGTACGGCATCATCGAAGAGGTGGTGATCAAGCGCCCCGCACGTGGCCAGGGCGGCGCCTACGCCTTCCTCAAGTTCCAGAACTTGGACATGGCGCACCGAGCCAAGGTGGCCATGTCGGGCCGCGTTGTGGGCAGGAACCCCATCAAAATCGGCTACGGGAAAGCCAACCCCACCACCCGGCTGTGGGTGGGGGGCCTTGGCCCCAGCACTTCCCTGGCCGCCCTGGCCAGGGAGTTCGACCGCTTTGGCAGCATCAGGACTATTGACTACGTGAAGGGCGACAGCTTCGCTTACATTCAGTACGAGAGCCTGGACGCTGCCCAGGCCGCCTGCGCGCAGATGAGGGGCTTTCCCTTGGGCGGACCGGAGAGGAGGCTTCGAGTGGATTTTGCCAAAGCAGAAGAGACGAGATACCCGCAGCAGTACCAGCCCGCGCCACTCCCCGTGCACTACGAGCTGCTGGCTGACGGGTACAGCCGGCACCGGAGCCTGGAGCAAGACTTGAGGGTGCGGGATAGGACTCCTCCGCACCTCCTGTACTCGGACAGAGACAGGAGCTTTGTGGAGGCAGAGTGGGCCAGCCCTGCCAAAAATGCCGAACGCAGGAACAACCTGGAGAGCTACAGCCGGTCCGTGCGCAGTCGGAGCGGGGAGCGCTGGGGCAGCGATGGCGACCGCAGCGTGCCCAAACCGTGGGAAGAGAGGCGGAAACGCCGGAGTCTTTCCAGTGACCGTGGGAGGACTACTCACTCGCCTTACGAGGACAGAAGCAGGACAAAGGCCAGTGGGCCTGCTCTAGACCGCAGCCCTGACAGGGCTCGCAAGGAGAATCACACTACAGAACCCGGAGCCGAGAAAGAGCAGAGCAACTCCCTCCAGAACAATCGTCACACGGCTGAGGAGAAACCCCATCGCGAGCCAGCCGATGCTCCCCAGCCCAAAAAAAGGGACAGCGAACGCAATCATCGAACTGGTGAATCGGAATCAAAAACTCATGAGGAGCCAAAATCTGAGACCAAAAAGCTAAAGAATTTATCAGAATATGCTCAGACACTGCAACTTGCTTGGAATGGGCTTCTTGTACTAAAAAACAGCTGCTTCCCCACCTCTATGCACATCCTGGAGGGAGACCTGGGTGTCATCAACGGACTCCTCAAAGACCATTCATCGGGCGGGAAGTTGACGCAGCTCAAAATCGCTCAGAGACTTCGGCTGGACCAGCCCAAGCTGGATGAAGTCACCCGGCGCATCAAACAAGGCAGCCCCAACGGCTACGCCGTGCTCCTGGCCACCCAGTCTGCCCCAGCAGGGGCAGGGGCCGAGGGGACCTTCCCTGTGGTAGAGCCTGGCTTGCAGCGACGGCTTCTCAGGAATCTGGTCTCCTACTTGAAACAGAAGCAGGCTGCTGGGGTTATCAGCCTGCCCGTGGGAGGGGCGAAGGGCAGGGACAGCACAGGCATGCTTTACGCGTTCCCTCCTTGCGAGTTCTCTCAGCAGTACCTCCAGTCAGCACTAAGGACATTGGGGAAGTTAGAAGAAGAACATATGGTGATAGTTATAGTCAAAGACACTGCCTAGCCCACACTGTCCTTTCAAATTCCATGTTTTCTTTGTGTGTCACACAGCCCAGTTGTTTTTAAGGCTGATCATTTTGGTTGAGGCTCAAAACACCTTGACTGAAGTGGTAAGATTTTTAGTTTCTAATTAATTTTAATGCCTATAATATCTATTAAAATTTTAAATAGAGCCCATTTTATTCGTTTTTAATATGTGACACTGTCCGCTGTTGTTCTGTATTTTTATTTTTTAACTGTATGAAAAGTTGTCAGTAAAGCCTTGTTCACTGATGGATTTCTAAACTTGTGCAGTATCCAAGTTCTTACGGCCCAGGAAGGGTGAGTTCCTTGTGCTGCAGGAGCAGCCAGACCAGGTGAGGCCCCAGCTCAGTTCAGTATCTCAGATCCCAACCTCAAGCACTTCCTCCATCTTTATATGTGTTGTTCAAGGTAGGTGGGGGAAGGGGGGGGTTCTTTGTGCTGTATCAGGGACTGAAATGTTGGTTCTCTATTTTTTTTCTGTCTTATTTGCCTTTTTAGTTCATAAATTTTAGTCTGGGTGCTTTCCTGTTGAGTCCCAATTTGAGTATAGAAGCTTCCCAGGAAGCCAGCTACCAAGGAAGCAAATCCTGATTGTATGGAAAAAAAGTATGGAAAAAAATTATGGAAAAAAATGTTTTTCATACACACCAAAAAATTACAGTTGGGTACTTAGCAAAAAGTCTGCAACTAAGGAGTGGACCATGTATTCAAGTTGGTAAGGATTGAGAGCACCTGGCACATGTCACAGTCATAGATGTTCTTGGATAAAACAAAAAAGGTTTGACATTGCCAATTTTTATACAAGGAAAAACAAGCAGAAGAAAAAAAAGTGGTTTAAGGGGGAACCCTCTTGAGCCCATGTTAGCTGTGGACAAGCCAAGGGCATGAAGGTGTTTGAACTGGAGGTGCCCATTTGTCGTCAGTCATGTACTACCTGGAATCCTTTACTGAAAGATAAATGGGATTTTTTTTTTTTTTCCTAAAGTTAAAATTTGTTTGCAGGATTACAGAAAAAGAGAGAAACATGTCTGGCTGCCTGAGAATGTGTTACGTTACCACAGGTGACCTGTGACTGAGGAACCACTGGAGATCAAAATCTGAGCTCTAAAATGGGGTGGATCCATCACCTTTGGTGTCTGTGGTATGAGGTGGTTGTTTGGGAGGCCAGAACCTCTGAGTGCTCAACAGCATAAGGATGTGGTAACGAGTTGAAGTTAAAATCCACACTGTTCTGTTTGGGGATATTTTTATTTTTTAAAACAATGCCTGTAGAGTTTAGGCGGCTTGCAGAAAATTGTGTGGGATTAAAAATGCTACATTTTAAAGTTTCTTTAGATTTGCAGGTGGTTTTTTGTTGTTTTGGTGGTAAGCAAGTGAACAAATTCGTGGGAGAACCAGACTTACCTTGCACCAACCTCTGTGACCCAGCAACTCACTTGCTGAGGGCTGCCAAAAGCCCTTCTAAAAGTCTGCTGTTAGGTACGATTGGAGTGACAACCGATTTAGCAGGGAGCATAACTGAGGCTAATGATGCTTTTATTTTTCACTTTTTAACCCCGCACATGTAGGGACATCATCAGCTGATGATGTGTGAGCAGTTGCTTAATTTAATTATTAATATCAGCAAGTGTGGGTTGGTTTGTTGGGGTTTGGGGCTTTTTTGACATTTAATACTGTGATTATATTACAGGTAAATCTAATCAGTTAGTCTGATCAGGAGAGGGGTTGCATTTCACTTGATTCATCTTATGTACCTCAGAAAATCATTCTGTCCTTAAGGGCCCCAGTGCAGCTCCGAGGCCACGGAGGGTGGTGTCCATGGGGTGCACGCACAGGTCAGAGGGGACGTGGCTGCTCCACAGGGAACAGCAGGGCTTCAGGAATGTGCTGTGGGAGCAGAGGAGCAGCTCCACTGCTCCCAGCAGCCAGGCTGCACTGGTGGCACTGGGCTGCCCCGGTTTCACACGGTGACTTCACCCCCGTGACCGAGCCCCCGATGCTGTTGTAAGGCAGACAGTGCCAAATATCAACAATCGTTAACGGTTCAGTGTTACCTGAAACCAAGTGCTACCACCCCTCCTGGCCAGTCCTAGAGGAATTAGAGCCTTTTGTGGGAGGACCCTGCCTTGGAGGTGTCTGTGCAGCCTGAGGCAGATAGAGGTGGTACCAGTACAAGTGCCTACCTGGCTGGTGGTGCCAGGGAGCTGGAGCTTGTGGTGCACTGGCTTTGCCTGTGTTATGGTGTGTGAATGTTAGGAAGGGGAGGAAAAAAATCATACATTATAAAAGCTGCAACTCTTAGCTGGCAAAGGCAAGGAACAGCCCAAAATCCCCCATCTCCCACTTTCCTTGTGAAATAAGTAAATAACATAGGGTTGTTTAGAAAACAAAGGTTGGGTAAGATTTTTAATGATGGGATTTCTGTTCCCAAAGAAGTGGCTGATGACTGTGAGCATGTGAGACCAAATCTCCCTCCTAGCAAAATTAACAGGTGTAAAGGAGAAGTCGGAGAGTTAAGGAGAGAAGCAGCAGCAGCAGCCCTCTGACAGGATGACCTGAGCCTTTCCTGCTCCACCCTGGTTTTAACAGACTGGGCCAAGGCCAAAGGCCCCATGCTGGACTCGTGTCCACCATCCCATCCCTTCACACATGTCCATGCTGATTCCAAGAGAAACAGGACTGGAAAAGGGTTGGCAATGACAGCAAAATAACTCTGCATCTGGATCTTCCAGCATCAAAGACTTAGCCCTTAAATTGGGATGGGCGGCAGTTCTGGGGAGAAGATACAGGGGGTGGGAGGCCTGAGCCCCTCAGTGATGCTGAAAGGGGCTGAGTTAAGGCAGTGCTGGGGGTTGTTGGGGGGTGTGGGGATGGTGCCTTTCAGCCCAGTACAATGGAGCAGTAAGGTGAACATGGCAAGTAAAATGGTGTCTGGCTCCTGGGGGTGATCTGAAACTCAAAGGGGGAACAAGGGTGTGAGAGGGATGGGCTGGGCTGAGGGTGTTAGTGCTTAGACTGAGCTACCTACCCACTTCTAGGCACCCATGAAGCACACATTGTCTTACAAGGCCTCTTTCACAGCAATTGCTGGCTGTCTTTCCTAATGAAACAGGGATCAGGGACATGGACATGCCCTGACCAGTGCTGAGGAGCCTCAATCATTACCCTTAGCTACCCTTGATGTGCAGGGATGTGTTGCTCCCCGCCAGCGTGCTGGCAGGGCATTCCACAGGCTGTGCTCCATGGAAGGGTGCTGCAGTGCACCAAATGGGCCAAGCAGTTACTCAGGTCCAGAGCAATGAGGACCATGCTGACAGAAGGGCACAGGCTGTGCTGGGCTCCTCTGCTCACATCGTGGGAGGAAACAGCATCCTCCCTGCTCCCCTCTGGTGCAGAGGTAGGAGTAGGTCTTAGGCAGTTGGCAGGACATTTAAATCTCCTTCCACCCCCTAAGCCACGGTCTGTAACTGCCGCATAGAAGAAATACTGTATGGCACCACATCAGCCACGTGCTGTGAGTATTCCAGAAGATTATAGGATTCTTTCCAAGCAAGATGCTTTTAAGTAGATTAAATCATGATGCCAGGGTGGCAGGTGATTTTCCAAATGCTGAGAATTCTCCCCATCCCAAGCAGCTGCAGAATTATGGCCTGACAAAAACAAACTAATCCCTGCTAGTCCCCAGAACCCCAATTTGTACCCAGGCTGGTGCAGTCACCTGTTCCCCAGCACTCTTCAATGAGACCCCCAGAACTAAGGCAGTAGCATGGAGTGCAGGCAGCCTTCTCAGCTGTCTATTTAATTTCAGAGAGGCCAGATCTGCCCAGGACAGGGGCTGGGGGGCTGCTTCAGCTGCTGGCCCTGCCTCCTTCCCCACAGGGAAAGGCCCAAACCCACTCCCTTTGGCTCTGTGCAGTGGAGTCAGGGCAGGTGAGGGAGGGGAGGGGTGGCCCATATACTTACAGCACATCAGATTCAAGTCAAGTGCATACACAGGAGCTCCATCCCTGGTGTTTTGGTTCTGTCTCACAGAGCTAGCTGTTAAATTTCTCCGAAATAGGCAGACCCGAAACAGCAGCAGATGCACCTGATTACAGCTGGGGTAAAACACCAAAACAAGACATGGATATCTGGCACTGCATCTCTCTGGGAGTAGTGGCCGAGTACATGCCTTATTTTTTTTCCTCCTCCTGAGCTGCACATTTTTCTACGGTGAAGTTGGGTAGGATGGCTTCTGACAAGGCAGAGGCTACTTCCACAGCTGTTGGGTGGCATATCCAATTTTCATTCCCCTCATTTAATCAGAATGCTGCTCCACTTGCTGGTCTTAAATGCTGTAGTAATCATAACTTGTTCATCTTTATCGACTCTGTAGGGTACAATTATCCATTAGAAGTTGCAGCAGAACCTTTCTTTTGAATTATTAACAAGAAGCCCTGGGTAAGTGCATTAAACAGATGCAATGCTGGAGGGGAAAAAAGCTATCCCTTCTTTCAGTTACAAAGGGAATCCTTCCTCTTCAAGCAGTAAGACCTTGAGCCTTAGTTGAAACGAGCAGTTCTTGGTGGCAAACTGGTTGTAGTGTCAAGGAGTGCGAAGTCTCCAGTTCCCTGTTCTGCCTCAAACCCTATTCTGAAAGTGGCCAAAACAGAAAAAGGGTTAAAAGGTGAGTGGATGTTATCTGAACACCTAGGAAAAAACAGCACAGTGGCCTTGCCCAGGCAAGCAGTGAGCACACTCACCTGCCAGCTCTAAGCACAGTACCAAGCTGTGCAGTTGGATGCTGCACTGTCAAGTCAAACTGCCATTTCTTCCTCCTGTTCTGAGGGCAGGGCCACTTGTCATGCCCCAACAGGAGCACCTGACTTGCCCTCTGCCCCGACAGCCACAGCACAGCCTGGGCAATGCCACAGCACAGGAGGAGGCCGGTGCTGCTCCTAGCTCCTGGCACACACCAGGACATGGGGAATTCCCTGCCTGAACCACAGAGTGCACGCTCCGGAGCACCGTCCCAACACCACCACAGCCCAGCATCAGTGGCACAGTCCTGCTCCCACTCGGTGGGGTGAAGATGCCACTGAGAACTCCAGGCCGTCAGGCAACCCAAGGGATCAGACTGGAACCCACAGCTGCTGTGTGATGTCCATCCTGTGCTCCCAAATCCCGTGTTTCCTTTGCTCTTCCTTACTACAGCCAGGTTCCAGCTACACCCTGCAGGTACATGGAGCACTGCTTTTGCATGGCTACAATTCAGAGCCATAAACACAGACAGGATTTGTATTTAATTTTTTAATAAATACACTTTACATTAAAGAAAAAGGCCTTCAATTTGCAGTTTCCACACAGAGGGCAAGAGGGGAAAGAAAAAAAAAAAAAAAAAAGAGAAAGAAAGATTAAAAAACTTGAACCACAAGGGGCAGAGGGGAGAAAAAGGGCTCAAACCTCAATCCCAGATTCCCATGTCTTCAGGAATACCAGGCTCTGACTAGACCCAGCCAGGATTTCAGCCTCTTGGCTATAGCTGATATCACAGCGCGAATCTACATTAGCAAACACCCCAAGGACTCTTCCCTGGAGGACAAAAGCGTCTGGAACACACGGGTGCATTAGCAGGTATAACACCTGTAGTTCTTCTTTTTTAAAAATAAAATCATATTTAAAATAAAAATATTCTCACTCCTCAACAATATTAGAAACCATGATCCTCTTATTTCACTTAGTAGTTGCATAAATTTTAATTTCTTTTAATTTTAAACAATTTTTCTCCCCAAACCTACCCCATGGTAACAAGGTACTACAGGAATACAAAGATCTCCCCTCTTTACTAGAACGCTTGCCTTTTTTTTCTTTTTTTTTTTTTTTTTATAAAACTATTTCTGTTCTTTAGGAAAGAACTTTATACAAAGAAAATATATTGTGAAATATCTTCAGAAGTTTCCTTGAAGAGTCATCTCAGCCTAAAATAAAAAACTAAAATTAAAAAAAAAAAACAAAAACAAAAGGCAGAGAGAAATGAGGCCTAACACCCAGTCTCTTCATTGAGACTTAGCCCCAAGCCTCAAACTGACTCAAACCAACACAGCGGATCGGCAGGAGTTCCTCAGGTTTTCCCAGGAAATGCAGGGCTGGGGTGCTCAGAGTCGGCTTCCAATTTGGTCTCTGGTCTTCTGTTGGGAAGGGAGCGTCTCCTCCTGCCCACACCCCGCCTGGCAGCCGCTCCTCACTCATTCAGAGACAGGATGATGTCGTCCTCCAGGTCGGAGTTATCGGAGCTGTCGGCTGCAAAGGAGACACGGAGGTTACGTTTGGCTCGTGCCAGAGGCACTCGCCCCGGCACAGGAGACAGTCACCCCTGCACAAGGCTGCAGCTCCTGGCACAGGCAGAGCCAGCACCATCAGTGCTCCAAGCCACTCAAAAGCAGCTGGGAAATCTGCATCAGAGCTTTCCTTCCCTGCTTAAAACAGAGGCTTTAGCAAGGAGAGCAGCTTTAGCAAGTGCAGCTCCTATGAGCTGGCAGGTTTTTCCCCTGACAAGATGGGGAGGACCCCAGCAGAGAGCTGCCTGCACAACTTCCTGCGCTCAACAAAGGGCAACAGCTCTTCAGGCCAGCAGCTGGACAGATGTGGCAGTCATTCCTCACAGCTGGACAGTTCCACCAGCCTGGCCCCTGTGCAATGTGCACAGGTTAATTCCTTATGCAGCGAGCTGGACCCCACTGAGGCGGAAGCAATCCACACATTCATAACTAGAACCTCTCTCTAATAATTCAAAGGCTTTTGTAATAAATTTAACTACAGGTCATTTACTAAAGGTGACCTGCAAATTGTGCTCTTCCTGGTTTTCTTCATTGTGGTACAGAATAAAGATATGAAGGGATTGACCAGAAGCAGTTACAGACAGACATATACACACACACACACACACACACTTGCTTTTAATCTCAAAACATATGATCTCCTCCCCTCAGTTGTGCAAGAGGAAAGTGGTAGCAGCTCTGGCAACAAGAGGGCTCCTGCCTTACCTTAGAGGTGATGTTGGCTCTTTTTCTTATGCGAATTCATTGGATGCAGCAGATAACTGGGTGTTAAAAATAGTTAAAAAAGAAAAAAAAAAAAAAACAACACCAAGACTTCCACTTAGCCATCTGAGTAATGGTGGATCTCTAAAATGCCTATTAAGGTAAGAAAGGCCTTCTGGAAGGTTCACCCCTTCTCAGATGCTATCCTTAGGGGAAAAAAAAGGAATCACAGGCAAGCAGAGAAGGCACAAACCCTTTCCCCCAACCCTCCTCCCTGAAGATCAGCCAGCTGGCCTTTGCACTTTGATCAGCAAGGGATGCTCCATCTCACCATCCAACAGATTGAGCCTATGATGAAGGGTCATCAGTGTTCCCAGAACAGCCACAACCACACTGGGGAGTTGGAAAACACCAGCCAGTGCTGCAGCAGCTACACTTACACAGTAAGAGGGAAAGAAGCACAAGCGAGATAACAAAAGAGAAACTCTGGACGAGAAGAGAAGCTGGAAAAGTTGGAGTTTTGGGGGTTTTTTGTTGTTTTTTTTTTTTTTTAACCCCAAAGGAAAGCTTTGAGAAAGGATTTCCTCACTATTCCCCAGTTCACCACATAATCTTCCAATTCTGAGCTCTATGTCTGCAAGTAAACCTGACTGCAGTTAACTGCTTGGCATAGTTTGCATAGACCTGCCTGGAAGTTGCCATTTTAGATTATAGAAGAAAAGAGGAATCAGAATCAAGAGTCAGCCATGCTGCTGGCTGAGAATTCCATATATTTCTTCCATCCTATGTCACATGTGTATTTCAAAAATTACACCCAGCTGGCCCAGGAACAAGCTCTTGAAAGACCTGCACAATGCATGAACTGCTTTGACAAACAGATCCAATGACCCCATGGTGGGAACAAAGGGGGAGGAAGACAAATTCATACTTAAAAGGTTCTCCATGAATTATTTAAAAAAAGGAATTAGAACCTCTCCTAAAGCACAAGGGACTAATGCCACTCACTCCCCTGTTTCAATTGTTCTCTGAATTATTTTGCTTTGAAAACACCCACTGTATGTTACAGAAGTTCACCCACAACACAGCAAGAATCTGCAGTAGGGAGCACTCTAAATGCACCCTGTGCCTCAGATCTGTACTTTGCTACACTTGCAGTGCCCTTACAATTTTTAATTCTGAAGCAAACATGAGAAAAGAAGAGGAAAAGTTTTAATTGCTCTTTGCCTGGTGAGAAACAGAAGGAAATCAGATGAAGCTGAAGTTACAGAGAAGCTGCCATAGAACCCCACTCATCAAACCCATCAAGGACCATGCATGCACCAACCTGGCAGAGCTGCACTCCCTACTCTGAGTTCCCAAAATTACTGCTGAGTAACCTAAGAGCCACTGCTAGGGATGGGCTGGCTGCAGCTCCACAGCCATACCAGATCTGAGCTCTGCTCAAGCAGCTCTATCCAATCTACAGATTACACTTTATAACCCACAGTGCTCTGCAGAGCACACCTGAAAATCCTGTCAAGTAGCACCAAGTTTGTTCCAGGAATAGTTCTGGAAATGGCCTGAACATCCCGACCATTCTGTCCCTTGGACAATTCACAGCATAGCACTCCAAGTGCTCTCTGAAGAGCTTCTGGCCCTGCATTCCCTGAGGAAACACAAGTAGATTTGTGTCACAGAGATCCTGCCCACTACTGGGACACAGAAGTTCTCTGTAACCCCAAAATGTTGCACTGCAATACACTGTTAATGACTGAGCTGTGCAAATGTCCTATGTGGCCCTACGCTATAAACCTATTTCCTCCTAGAGAACAGCAGAGTGACGCCACAGAGTAACTCGGGCAACCTGATGTGGCCACATCCTTAAAAATGACTGAGCTACATTCCCACAGAAGACATGGATGGCTCTGCCAGCCACATCAGTGCTGAAGAGAGGCCTGGCATGCTTAATCCTCTAGCACACCACAGGGAAGATTGATGTGAGAAATGAGATGGGAAACAATCTCCTATCAAACAGCTTGCACACTGTCATTAATCATCCTTGCCAAACTTTTAACTTAAGGTAACTATATTATCCCCATTTTTACAGCTTGAAAATTAAAAATAACTAAGTGGTTTGGCTGCGCATACTCAAAAATTGTGCTGCAAAAAGGGGAAGAGAACCTCATGTCACAAACCCCAAGCCTGATGCTACCCTACTCACCTTTCTTGTGAAGCATTTTTCCAAATCGTATTACTACATAAAAAGTTCAGACCTTCCTTTCTTATACACACACACACACACACACACACACACTCACACACACTCTTCTGATTTTCAAATCACGGTATTTATGGACTGCCAGGAAAAGAGAACAATTTAAATTATATCCCCAAAGTTATGCTAGCTTCAGAATAGTCTATTAAAGGAAGTGAAGTCAGAAATGCCATGTTGGCTTTGCACTTTAAGCAATTACGAAAGAGAAAGAACAGCACCAAGGACCAAAAGTACTTCTCTGTCCTTACAGGCTCACGTGAGGCAGAGAGGACAGCTGAGGTTAACAGCTAAACCTGTGTCCCCTTGAAGGGCAGGACAGGCAAGCAATCAGACAAAGCTTCACACAGAGTTCTCACACACACACACCTGGAAGCACTTGAAGAAAGGAGATACCTCCTTTTCCAGAATGCACAGTTGTTCTCTCACATAAGAGGTGTTTTTACCAGCAGATTACTGAGAGAGGCCACAGGCAAACAAGCATGATTGATGGTCTGTGACTCATACCAGCAAGGGACAAGTCAGTTAAGTCATTTCAGGGGAAATTTAGATGCTGCCTCTTTGTCAGGACCTTAAGCAGCAGACAAGGTCACCAAGGTGGGCACACACTTACTATCTCCAAGAATCAGCTCAACTTCCTCATCAGCATCAGAATCTTCATCTTCACCCTCATCTCCCTCTTCCAGGAGGTTGGCAATCTCCTCATCATCGGAGGGAGAAAAGTCATTTTCTCCATCCTCACCAGCATTCTCGTTGTTCTCATCCTCCTCCAGCTCAGCCTCCAGCAGCTGGTCCGTATCTAGTTCATCAAGGTCATCTGTGTCATCATCATCTTCATCATCATCTTCTTCCTCTTGCTCCTCTTCCTCCTAATAAAGACAGCAAAAACAGTCCATTGCAGACATTAAGATAAATGTAAAATAGAATAAAAGCAATTAAAGAAAACCTATAGTTTTCACTTCTCCCCGTATCCAGACATCAGACATTATAAACACTCTCCCATCATCCATCTAAGCACTCTCCACAGCTACAGAACATCACACATGCCAGATCACTTGCAGGCCTGCAAAGTCTTAACTGCAAAATGCTGGTGCAAACAGGTACCATTGGCTCAAGCTCCTCTCCAGGACTGGCCACCAACACATGTCATCACAATGCACCCTTGAGAAGGCCATGCAGTAAGACCTGTTAATCCATGGCTTTGTTGCTAGTCTTGTGCAAACTGCTTTAGTTTCAGCAGGACCAAAACCTCCACTTGCTGTCAAACCACATGCACTTTCAGTCTCTGTCATTCCCATTTAGATGAGGTGTAAAACGTTGAGAAAGATACTTTCAGCCTAAGCCAATCTCTGAATCACACGGCTTCAGATGACAAAACTGTTTAAGGCAGCTCAGAAGTCTCATCTTTGGTATTTACCTGTGGATCAAGATCTTTCTCTATCAAACCATAAGAATTTGCATTCAGTAAAGCAACTGAATTCCTCGTTGTACAGATGAAATCCAGAAATCTGTATGTAGATAAGACTGAGTGGGAAGGAGCTGTAACAGTTCTGTCCTTCTTCCAGACAAGCCAAGCTCCAGGAGGTTCCAGGACTGAAAGAAAAGCTTCAATCCACCTGCACATCTCCTCAGTCACAGCCTGTTTCTCTAACAGAATGCTCTCAACTCATTCAGTCTTAATTGCCCTTTTGTTTTGGGAGGAGACACATTTTGCAAAATTAGGAAGCAATTAAGATAGATATCTAACAACCCACTTCAAGGGCTCCTTTGGTCCTCAAGTTCTCCACACTCCCACTGAGCTCTTTAGAATGCTGCATTTTCAGATCTAAAGGGACAGAGGAAAGTCCTTTACTGTCATCTCCCCCACCTACTTTTTCTTCAGTCAGTGCTATAAAAAACCACCACACCCACACAAATCCAACATCTGTCACAGGCAAGAGAAATAAAGAAAGCAAAAAAGCCTGAGTAAATTGTATTGTTTCTTCACTTGCAAGAGGCAGCCAAGTCTCCAGTGCTGACCAGAAGTACCATGTTATTAAATGCAGATTACAGTATAAAAGCAATGGTTTGCTACATACAGTTTCCTTTATGAAAAAGCTTATATTAAATATAAAATTAAAACCAACCTGTATTAAATCCTGTGCTTATTTTAAGCAATCACAACTTTACTTTGAGTCAATGAGTCCTCAAATAAACAGATATAATTGTGTACACACTGGGAGAGGAAATATCTTACTTGCAGTTCAAACCCAGTGCCATACTGGGTATAATTTTCCATAAAATATACTGAATTGAGTATAAAAGCTTTTGCCTTCATAGTTTGTATTTATTTTTGTTCTATGCAGTATCTGCAGGGAGACCAATGTCTTAAATTTTATTACTCCATTCAGAATTGAAAAGTTGATAAAAAACTGAAAAGGCAGGAGAGTTTATTTTCCTTTTTCAGTGTATAAACAGTTTTGAAGCAGAAGAGAGATATCAATTTATTCAAAAGTCTTGGTAAAATTAAGCCAAATTTCTCAGTATCTGGAGATAGAGACAAACCTGTAGACATTAGGAAGAAAGTGTGTTGTCCACCAGATTCATTTAAAGTCCATGTAAGTAAAATTTGAAGGATTCTGAAATGAATTAGGTCCCCTCTTTGTTTCTACATCTGTGGAATTTCTGAAAGTATTTTTCTCCTAAATATCTGGTCCACAAGGACTCAAAATGTCAAAACTACTAAATTAGATTATGTTTCATATGTAATGTAGTTCTTGGAAATTGAAATACTGTTTCATCAACATTCTAATTCAAGCTTAAGGCAAGGCATTTATACCAATATCAATCACCCTTCAAATACAGGATGAAATGAAATATAGTTGTATAGAGCTAAAAATCCCTTCTGGCTGACAAGGGTAAGAGCCAAATTATACAGAAAGGTTGTATATTTAGCTGCAAATTAACTTTGAAGGGTTATACCAACCAGTGAGGAAAACATAATTTGTGAAAATACAAAGAAAAGAACTGAAATGTTTCCACTTTTACAGTTCAAATTACTTAATCTGAAATTGGTGATTAGAGTCAGGCCACATTCATTTAAAAACCACATAAGAACAGTAAGATGAGATCAAAATTATACCCATCCTTGGTAAAACTGAAAATAGTGTGCAAATCATGCTACAAGAAGTCATGTATGCGTGCATGTGAGTGTGACACACGCAGTGATGTCCTCACAGAGCTGGAGGGGTGACACATGACTGGGTTCAACAGAAGTATCTTCATCAGTGAGGAGAAAACCTGTACCTTGTCACGTCTGAAAGAACCCAAACAGGAACTTGGACACTGGGGGGCTTCTGCTAAGCTACAGGCAAATAAATTCTGCCTCAGCTTCTGAGCCCAGCCCAGCACAAGCTGTGCAGGCCCAGCACAGCATTCCCAGCAGGAGCTCACAGCTTCTCCCAGAGCCTGGGGACAGCTCTCCAAACAAAGCACCCAGAGCTTCTGCTCCCAAACCCAACCCCTGGGACACAGAGCTGACAAGGGGTGAGGAAGTGCCAGGTGCAGGCTGACACCACCACGTGTAAGTGATATCCAGGCTGTTCATGAGGAATGAAGCCTCACGAGACACCACAACTGTCTCAAGTAAGGGATCCCTACACAGATAGAAAATGGCACACCTTCCCCAGGGACTCAAACAAACACTGAGTAAGAGCAGAGAAAAAAATCCTTGTGCTATGTCACAAGGGAAGACAAGACAGCTATTCCAAACCATATCCAGGTTTGTGTAGGGAAAAACCTCCAAAAGCAAGCCCCTGCCTACTCATCAGTGGTTTGCAAGAGCTTTGGGCAGTGACACAGGTGTTGCTGAAAAAAAGAACCAGCATGCATATCCATGCAAAACAAGGAGCCACCTGTGCTCATCTTCCTCATTGGAGTAAACTGATCCACAGAACCCATGGACCAACACACTCAATAGGATTTAGTATCAAGGAATAGTTTCAGGCATGACAAACTCCTTTAGATGCCTAAAGATATTCTTCTGTCTGGAATGTCCGCTAGTAAAAGCTACTTGGATCAGAACTTGAACTGCTCATGGAGTACTCATATTCCTCCTCTGCTTCCTTAGAGAATATTCTCTTTGCTCTCCAACTGAAATCCCTTCACAGCTGCCAATTCCCTTTGCAGAAAGCACAAGGGTGGTACTACAGAATCCCAAACTGACCACCTCACAACCTTCCCTCTGTAAAAAGTTCTACCTCCCTATGAGCACTCTGACTCTTGGTCTGGTATTTGTGTGTGCCCTGTGCCACAGCGAGGTGAACCACAATTGCAATGCAACCACACCAAATCCCCCTATTCTCATAGAATTCATGGAAAATTACAACCTCAACCTGAGGCTGTGAAGATGGGATGGACGAAAGAAAAAAATATCTACTGGCAGCTTCTATTTACATAGAGCAGGGAGCACTCAGAGGGTCATGGTGGAGTCCAGCTTTTGAATTAAGGATGTCACACTGCTCTCTATTTTAGTTACACTGTGATTCGGATACATTAATTAGCTATAGATACTTAAACTTTGGATTAATTTAAGGGAGTTTTACCTTGACAGATGCCAAGAGTAGAATAGTTTTAAGCAGAGTACTCATTGACCCTAAGTAAGACTCAAATTTGTAATTAGATATTACAGACATACATATTAATTATATTAATTAATGAATATGGATACTAAGGGGTTTTCTGCGTTATCCTCCCAACACTGGTTCAGACCAGTGTTGCCCCTCCTCATCCCCAGCACACACAATGTCACTGTGTAACAGCTGACACTGTGCTATCAACCTATCTGGATGGCCAACTCTTTCTGCTCATCAAAAACACAGTGTCATAATTACAAAAAAGGCATTTCCATCTAGGAAACACCCACCTGGTTTCATACATAAAATGGCTTCCTGGTCTCACTCACTGCAAAAATACTGACAGAATATTTCACCCTAGTTAAAGCAAAAAGGCTGCAACAATAAGGCAATGAACAAAGATGACAATTTCAATCAAACAAAACCCAGTTATAATTATAAGTGGGTATAAAAGAAGGAGGCTCCAACTTTTGTGTGGAATAGTATGCACAGGATAGGACGTCCACACAGGTACAGGCCCCAGTATAACTTACAAATTGTTTGACTCCAGTGAATTTGATTCAACTAATAAAGACTAGTTTAAACTGAAAAAGACCATCTATACAAAGGGTTTGTATCAGTTTAATTCAAAAAGCCTTAAGCATGTAAGTTACCAACATATGGAATCATTAGTTATCCATTTTAGGGGAACTATCAGATCTAGAATCAGGCTCCAAAATGGGACAATAATTTAAATGTGCATCTTAAGAGAAATTTCTCAGCATTCACTAATTCACCCAAATTCACTAATTCGCTTACACAGCAGCGCATAAACAGCTTCAACACACAGTCCATGTCCCTGGAACGGCTTTGAGGATGTTTAAGAGGGCAAAAGTGATTCCCATCACCTTTCTAACACACCTGCATACAGGAAGATTTACAGAGATGTTACAGTACAAGAAAACCTGGACATAAACTTACAGAATCAGATAAACTGATTACACAGCAAAGGATTATCTCAAGATAATTTCAAAGCAAATTACTGGTAACTTAACTCTACTACCAGTTTGCTTCCATAAAGCAGAGGAGATTTGGTTCAATTAATTTATCATTCATAAGCCACAAAGGAAAAAAAACTAAACAACATCCCCTGATGGAGTAGCAGATATTGGGGTGGCTGCACTGGAACAAAAAAACCTGCTTGACCTAGTTCTTCATACTGCCAGTTTTTACAGCCCTTTCAGAGCTTAGTAAATACCCTTTGCACTTGTTCAAGCATTGTGTGTTTTCTGCCACATTGTTCTTTGATGTTTGTTGGCACGTACTTGATAAGCTTTCATCACATCGTCATTGACTTTCTTACCATTCCCCTTTACCAACCATTTTGAACATACAAAATTTACAAATCCATCTTTTTTGGGTAGCACAGCTTGTTGATACTTAACATACTCACTGGTGTTCATCTCTCAAAAATCATTCAAAGGCTCAGGAAAACCCCAGTATTTCACTTATTTAAACTGATGCAAAATACATGTTAGCCAAGCAGAACTTTAACTTTTTGATTTTAACATCATTTCTGTAACGTATTCTAACACTAAATTAGTGTACGTACAAAGTGCTTCCAGGAAGTATGACTTACAGCACTGCAGATCTGCAGTATATAAAAATAGACCAGCCTGCTTTTAAGTACTCTCAAGACTTTCTTATAGAGCTTTCTTACATTTCTTGCATCCAAAAATTTTTTATGACCACGTGACCAGAATTTGAGACTTCTCCACTGCAGATTACATCATCTCTCAAATTTAAGGTAGGCTGGCCTTTAGTTTGCAAAGGAAGACTCCACAGGGCTCTTCCAATTGTTGATATTTGGGTTGGAAATTTTGATTCAGTTTTGAGACCTACAGGTCACTGATTTTTTGCTTATTTGACATGGTTTCTGATATTACAAAGAGCTTTACCTGTTTGTCTCACACCTCATTGACTTTTTCTTCCTCTACCAGGAGCCGATTCACAGTGCAAAACCAGGCAGCACATCAATAGTTCTGCAGCTTCCTGGGACTGCTCCATGAACTCGTTCCCTGCCCCCAGCTCACCTCCCATCAGCACCTCCCAAAGCAGCACCTCTCACCTCCCGCTGCTTTCCTGCAACACTTCCTCCTCTGAAAACACAATCTCTATTGCACCTCTCAGTCTGAATCATGCTCTATGCTATTACTCTAACTATTCTTACTTTCATCTATGAGGCTGCCCTTTCTCTACCTGCAGGACAGTTAATCCTATGTTAGTAAAGCTTTTCCCACTATTTCAAATGTTTCAGCTCATATTTAATTCACTTTTAGCCAAGTCAAATTTTCTGCAGGCAACATCTGCTTCTAGCAGTTGTTTATTTCATCTATGTTTGTTGTCTTTTTAAAGAGATTAATGTTTCCCATAGTCTCATTATTTTGATTAATTTATTTGCTTTTGCAAGAAACAGCCTACTGGTTTACTTCACCCTACTTCCCCAAGTTTCTCCTACAGCAAATTTGTAACTTCAATAATATGATCCCTTCCAGATTATCAGTATTATTTCAATTATACCCTATTTCCAGCTTGGGAAGGGGCTTTGCTTTTGTAAAAAAGGACATATCATTGTCCAAATCCAAGTTCACTGAAGAATGTTTCACCCAGAGGAGCAAGTCTCTCCTTGTTCTAGTAATTTATCCTTCACACAGAATCCCCTTGTCGTATCTTCTGACAACTGTACTCTTTGCTGTGTACCATGCTGGTACTTCCTGGGCCTTTGCTATACAATTCTCAGGAGTGACAATGTCTGGTTTTCAGTCACATAAGAGTTTCTATCCAATTCCTCCCCCAACCACTTCTTAACACTCCTGGACAACGGGGAGTGGAAAAAACTTAAATATAGCCAACAGACTCCCTGGTCAAGCATGTAAGGAATTTCACATCCTAGATTACCTAGTGTCCATCCTTCCCCTCAGCTAGTAAACCCATTTCCTGTTATGTACCATTAAACTAATTCTAAGTATTCCTTTCCTTCACACTACAGGGCTGCACCTACTTTTACCTTCTTGGCTACTTCAGGGTTAGAATTTCTACTTCTCCATAGCCATTAATCACAGAGCTAAAAAAGTAGAAGCCTGGGAAGGTGCAGAAGTTACTATATGTAACAAGCAAGGAATCTTACCATAGGCTTCTATGCAGGTGTAGGTATGTGCAGATTTAAAACAGGAAACAGCACACAGCGTACAGAATGTCACAGAGGCAAAACATGGAGTGAAGAAATAAAAAGCAGTTAATCTCTTAGTCTATGTAAGTAGGTTTAGCTTGTCTAACAAAGACTACTTACCTGTGATGAATCACAAACCATCCATGATACAAACAAAAGCTTTAAGGGAATGTGCCCCACATGGATTGGGAGGTTAGGGTGGGGATCTTTTGATCAAACTCTGGTTTTGCCTATGAAATGTTTCCATTTCAACCTGATTGTATGCACCTGATGATAACCAACCTGGCTCCAGTCACTGGCCTCTGAGGCATGTGCAAGCCACCATTTCACAGCTGGTACCTTCCTTAATACTTGGGATAAAGGAGTACTAAGGTGACTGTTACATTCTCTGAGATGCAGGACTCAGAGTTAATGTAAGGGGTACAGAGTTAGGCACTATTTCTCAATATGCTTCTTTTCCTTCCTCTCACTGATCTCACATTCTCACTTACAAAAATAAATTCATTCCTTTAATTCCATGACAAAGGACAATACTGCATAAAGGAATTTCAAAATTTGGCAGGTAAATGAACTCTCTCTCTATGGACCAGAACTTGTTCCTTTATTTTCTCAAGCTTCTGACTGGCATTTCTCATCACAGCTGAGGCAGCGTTTATTTTCTTGGATCCCAGCTACTGTGGGAATTCTAGAAAGATATGTTAGGTAAGAGGAAGGACATCTTTGATTTATGTCACTGAACAAGCAGAATATGTTTTTATCTCTGCTGAAGCTGTTTTACTCCAAAATACTAAGTCTGCCCTTCTGGAAACTTCAAATACTTTCTTTCCAAGAATTTCTTCTGTTTGCACTGCCTGAGAGCTACTGAAAATAGATTCTGAAACAGTAGAATAGGCTAAAGCAGTCACAGTTATTTGCTACTACCTAAAAATGTTTTAAGAAGTACAGGCACTGTTCTTTTAAATATCTGTTTTGGAGGATGCCTGTACAAAAGATGTGTCTGTTATATAAAAAGAACTTTGATAGAAACCACTCTTTACTCAGCCCCCCTAGGTGCAACTAAGCTCAAAGATTCCTATGAAGGTGTGCAATAAACACATATTTATTATCATTTGAGACATTTGTCTAAAAACACCCATTCATAGCCATTATTCTGTAAACCATTTTATCCTTGAGTAAGACTTGAAATCAAACTGTATCTTCAAATATTACAGGAACAGCTCCTGAAACAAACCCTTATTTAAGGGTCCCTGATGACATAAATAATTCTAGTCAGCTTATAGTGGCAAAGTACCACCATGGTCTGATGATTCCCAAATACTTGTGTCAATATGGATTAAAGTTTGTGGGGTCTTTCCCCCAGCAAGTAAGTATCCACATGAAAAAAACAAACCAACTATATCAAACAACAGCAATGAAGTACAGTGGAACCGCTGTTGGAATTATTGTTGCAGACAGACAGGGGGAGAATCCTAAAATAAAAGTAGAATCTGGGATCACAAAGACCCTGTAGAAAGTTGAGGAAAACATTCTCCACCCTGGCTAAACCATGCATTAGAACAGTGATTGTCTTTTGAGTCTTTATTGCCTTATCTCCAAAGCTTATTATTTCCCATCACCTAGAATTTTCTAAACCAATGCAAAAAGACAAATTACACACCTACCATCAACCATTTCGATAGCCCAGAAGCACTGCAGGATAATTAACAGTTCTTCAGGTCTGGCAAAAGAAGTAGAACACACTTTATAGGACAGGGACAGCTAGGTGAAGCAATGTGCTGCTGAAGCCATAAATCTCTCAGAACATGGTAATAACTGAGGACATTACTTGAGCCTCACAGATGCAACATCACCCACACGTACAACAGAGAAAAACAGGCCTTAAACAACTAATATGGAAAGAAAAGCTAAAACAGGGAAGTAAAAATGCACAGACTGAAAATCCTAAAACCCACTCAGAAGATCACATCATCCAGACTTGAGTTTCACAGTTTTGAGTCTACTCTGTGTTCCCTTGGTTTCAGCTTTTCTGAGCACATATTTCTGCAGTCTCCTTTTCTAGCCTGTAGCAGCTGCCACGTGCCTTTTCCTCTGAAATTCCCGGTCTGCCTCACTACAGAAGACAGTAGATTAACAAGTGAAACAGGGGATACTAATCAGCCAAGAAAGAGAAATAAGTAAGAATAAAGCAAGCCAACAACCAAAAGATAGTCCAGGATCTGTACCAGTAGCTCAGACACCCAACTTTAACTGAAGGAGTATATCAGAACAGTGGCAAATACAGAAGGAAAAAGAGGAAGAGCTTGCAGCCAGACTGAAAAATAGGAAACCCTTACATATTTCCCCATATGCTGAACATACTTTTGCAAATACTTGTGAGGGAGACTGCTGGTTATTGATGGACACATTTGGATACTCACCCAGCAGTGAAATAATGGACAAAACCCATGGAAGCTCAAGGCAGGAACACTGGTATTTCTGGAGTAAAACACCCACCAAAAGAGCTTGCAAACAGACTCTTTGCTAAGTACATTACATCTTCACTTTCCCTCAGTACACAGTAAGTACAGACCACAGAGTATCAAACAGAACAAATGCTAACAAATGTTAACAAGGCTTGACAACTCTGGATTACTGGCCATACCAAGGGAAAGGCAGCCTCCCAGGGGTCTCACTGGAAAGGCTGATACAGAAGCCAGGGAAGACCCTGGCCACAGTGGTGCTGTCCTCAAGCATTTCAAACAAACCCACAAACATCTACTGCAGCAGCCCCATGCTCAAGTCACTGAGTCAGACCCATCATTTAATTTGAGGGCAATTTATGTAGCACATCAGTTATCTTACAAGGTTTGGATTGAGAAAGGAGGAATAACATAGTTGTTTTGTTCCTTAAATTACAGAAGGAACTGAAAGATATCTATAGGCCAAACATCCCCACTAGGTTCACTTTACAGACTTTCAGTCTTTGCTTTTTGAAAAAGCTGTCATGGAGCCATCAGCTGACATTTGTCAGAACTGACAGCGTGAGGCACCAAAATTTAAGGTTAAAAAAAAAAAGGCAGATATTTTTCTCCACAGCTCTTGTCTCTTAGCACAATTTTTAAAGCAATTTTATTGTGCATCATATGACTTCCGAGCAAGGCTTGCCCACCAGCCACCCTTCTATTTGAGTACTCAATACTTTCTGTATAGGCAAAAAAATGGACCCATGGATCCATGTAGGTCAGATACAAAAATCCAAATATGCATCAAGTCAAAGTGTGAAGAGGCAGGGGTCAAACAGATTCGCTTCTGCCTTCAAAACCATGATCAGAAAGAGCAGATTCGTGTTGATTCATATGGATTTCACCCCACCACCACTTTCATGAAAGATCAGAAAGCATCCTCTTTCAGCCAGAAGGGATTTTAGAGTATCTAAAGTGAGAAGTTCTAACAAGTTTGAAATGTTATACCAAATTTTTCAAAACCTAGATCACAGAAATTAACTAGCCAAGTACTGAACACCTTCAAATGTGTGAGGATATGCATACAAAGAAAAATCCTTTCATCAGGAAACCTCTTCTTGGTCTCAGACATGTGTTACCAGAGTGATTCTGTCTTTATTCAGGTAAACCTCTATTCATTCTAGCTCAATGTTGGATGTCTCTATAGAAAGCTGTATTTTGTAAACCTAAGACAAAAACAAACCTGAAGAAAAAACACAGAACAGCTATGGGACAGAGAGCAAGGTCTTTAGTTTATGTTTGGTTTTGGTTTGGTTTTTAGTTTATGTTTAGTTTACGTTTATGCACATGGAATTGAATTTGGGTTCATAAATGTTATAATAAAACCCAATCTCTCTTACTAAAGAAACTTGATTATAACCATCCCTAAAAGTTGCTGTACAGGAAACACGTACAGACCCCAGAAATGGAGACCATAAAAAGGAGCAGTTATGCAATACCAACTAATCACTCTTAGCTTGTAAATCAATCCAGGAGCAGCTTTGTTTGAACACTCCATCAGCTCCATAGAAAAGCTTTTAGCACACTTAGATTCTGCCTGGGGCCACCTCTATTTGTAAGACAGAAAGTGTCCCCAGGCACATGTGATGGATGACAGATCCCTTATCTCTGCTGGGTACCTGGTGTTACAGCCTGGAACCACTGACTGCCTTGCACAAACACAGATTTCCCTTAAGTCAACACTTACCAGTGATTTTGCAAAGCAGTGCCCTGACAGCTGCTAGTTAATCATTGTACAATGCAAAACCCATTTCTGCTACAAACTATTTTTGGAGATTTTATAAATTAAATATGAAACAGTTTACTAAAATACATGGAAAGTGAACAAAAACAGTGTAAGTAGAGATAAAAATAGTAAATATTGCCCAAGGCAAGCACTGGATGATGGCTCAGATGTAGAAAAGAAGGAAGGAGCAATAATCTTTCCTCCCTCTTCATTGCTTCCCAAGAAATTCTATTCTTCTAATCCATCCAATCTAGGGATAGAAACAGTGACCAATGATTTCAGAAGAATGCTAAGACTTCAACTGTAACCATGTAGCACACTCAGCAGTGAGGAAAACAAACTTCACACCCAAACCAGAACTATTGCTTTACCTTCAGAATTACAAAGTGTAGTAAGAACAACAACAAATCACTGCAAAGAAAATTACTCTTTTCTGAGACCTGCTCTCAAGCCTTCTGAATTAGACAGTACAAGTTTTAGCCTAGCAACAGGAAGAGTCAGATATAGAAAGGGGAGCACAAATCCAGCTTTCCAGACAGTCTGGAAAAAAACCCATCAACGTATTACCTTCTGGCCTTTTTTTTGGAAAAGGTGAAGTCAGCTTATCTCACAGGAGATACAAACATATGATTTACTAGAATGCAGACACCAAGGAGCAAAGAATAATGCATTTACAATCTTTTGGAAATTGAAGCATAAGGTTATTGCCTGTCCAAAAAAAATCCCAAAACACCTCGCAACCAGAAAGTTACAAATTGATGCTGTGATTCTGTGGAATTTTAATTCTCACTTTACTGTAGTAAGCATTCTGTACTACTGTGTATTCTACCAGCTGCACCCTGAGGGGCACTTACTGCAGTTCTGAGCTCTTTTGTCAAGCTGCCAGAGATCAAACAGCTGATCTGAGAAGGAAAACCAACACATCACAATGCAAACCTACATCCCCCTCTTTAAAATTCTTTAAACCTTTTGCTGTTTAGAAGTACTGTGCAGTTTCACTGCATTAGTCACAAGCTGTGTCTCTTTCAGAAATTGGTCATAAGTTACGTCCAAATATGAGAGTTGAAATTGAAACAAGGGAAACCTCAAGCACACTACTGTCTATATTGGGGGTCAAAATACTTTTTGAAAAAAAAAAAAGCAGAACAAAAAGCAAAGCTTCTGATCAAGACTGAATACTTAGGGACATTAATGAATAAACTATAAATGACTGTTAGTTTGCAGTGCACAAAGTTACTGTTCACACAGGTTCTGCATAGATAGTCTTAGTTTACAATGACAGTAAAGTGATCTATTTCACATTAGGTGAGGCCAAATGAGGCCTCTGTACTTTCTGGGTAATGAATGAACACATGTAGAGGGCTAACAGCTACTCTTGAACACCCAGGTTAATGCTATGCTTCTCACCTGATCTTCTTCTTCATCCTCCTCATCTTCAGCCAGCCGCTGCCGGCCCACTTCATAAAGCCTGCAAACCGTATCCATGTTCATGGCATCCATGCTGCCTTGGTTCTGCAGGGGAGATGCCCACACGGAAATTAGCCCCAGGAATTGAGCTCAGCATATTGAATGCTACATCTGATCTCAGTCACAGCAACATTTCTAAAATCCTTTCCTCCCATTTACCAGCAGCAGGACAATTAGCACTGAAAATGAGTCTTTTGTTTCAAGACCTGCCACGTTCCCTGAAGTAACACTTCCAATGACTCCTATAAAAGAAAATTTTCTTGGTCTCACAATCCTTGTCATCTCCAACTTCAGCAGGTAAACATGAAGTTTGCCCTGCTACAGATTCTTGACTTGCTTTTGTGGTCTGTAGGGATCAGTGGCTCACAGAGTATAAAGCTGACAGGATTTTACATTCACTACATGGGCATAATCAGGCTTCAAAAAATTGGGTTCTGACAACATATTACTGCGCAACAAACTGCATTCCCTAACAAACCAGAAGCTTTGCTCAGTAATTTTTGCTTCAAATCCTTAGCTTCTGGGATTTTGCTAGGAAGACAAGTGTAAAAGGAACAATAAGACAGTCATAGAAAAGCTACATGGGAAGCCCCTGAAACATTGCATTTCCCAGTTATTTGGTACAGTGCACATTTTAATTTGCAATAATAGGAAAAAAACACATTTCTCTTTATGCACATGAGAAGGAAAACCTCTGCATATTTTTAAGTGGAGAGGGTTTGAAGAAGAGAAGCAAATGTGTTTGGAAATTTAAGGAATGAGAAGCAGCAAAACAAGACTGTAGGGGATGCAGAAAAAAAAACCTAACAGCATCTTTAGCAGCATCAAAACACCACCACTGCTTAGGACATGAATTTAACAGTAGGAACTCAAGAAAAGAAACAACAAGCAGCACGCTCAAACCACAGCTACAGAGACCAGAGTTTATTTTAGCTGCTTTACCTCAATGACAGCCAGATAGCAGTCCTTGCTGTCTGTGCACAAGTCAAAGATATTCCGCTTTACATCTATGGTAGCTGGAAAACATCAGAAAACAAACTCAGTGGTTAACTGCAGGTTACTTACTGCTCACTGAAAAAAAAAATGTCCCAAGAATGTTATTTGCTTTTAGACAAGAAAAAACAGCTGAAGCAGAAGTGAAAGGAATGTTTGTAGGTAATTCAACCTGTAATAAAGACATGTTGGAGACCACTGTAAAAAAATGCCACGTAAGCTTTTCACCGGCTCTGCACAGTGCCTCCTCCCTTGATAATACATTTATTGGTTTCCCTAAGCACAGTAAACAACAGATCATCCTTCAGAATAGGTGGCAACAAAGGGACTGAGTTGTGACCTATGTCTCCTTTCAATAGCAAAAGCCACATTTGTTTATGTCCACAGCTGCAATTAGCTTAGCTCCAGCAGCTAAAAAAAAGCCTCATCTGAAATGAGACCAATGCCATCCTGGCCAAGTGACCTCCTGTCTCAGATTATGCCTTACTTGGAAAGAAGGAAGGAAATAAAGCCAGAACTGCTGAACAGTAGCAAGTAAGGCAGTCACACACTGAATGGGACATGAGACTTGAAATTATTTCAGGGATAAAGCCCACTCTTGTACTCCGATCAGAACAGGATATAGTAGTTTGTTTCCTCACATGCAAAGGAGAGAAGTGACCATTAGTAAGCAGAACTTTCAGCAAACCTTCAAACCTCCAGACAAAGCTATTGGCTCCTCTCTTACTCTTACCTATAGGTTTATAATCAGTTGCATTAAATGTCCTGAAAGAAGAACCAAAGGGACTTCTCATTCTCTCCTCCAGAAGGTCATCCTCATCATCTGCCTGCAACATAGCTGAAACAAGGAAAGATTATTCCACAAATCTGCCTTCCATTAGTCACTACCATTTATCAGCTTCAGATCAAATCAGACTCTGACATGAATTTCCTTTATATTTAATAGCTTGGCAAGACCATTTAATATCTACTCTTCCAGAGATGCCTTTATTGATACTACAGATCATCAAAACTTATACAGAGGACAAAATTATTTTCTCAAGCTTCACCAGATGTGCCATTATACAATAGGTTGCTTTTTAATCTCACAAATTAGTTGTGATATTGCTGATGTTACAGAAAACTGTCTTTGTCAGCAATACGTGTAGCATGAACATCCTGGAAAAAATCCAGTTCACACATGCCACTAAGGCCTGGACTTATACCGTCTCTGAAGCTTCCCATTTCACTGAACAAGCATTTATTTATCTCACAAGAGGTGACCCAGGAGAGTGATGTAAGGTGAGAAGTCCTACCTCCATACATCACTGTGCCAGTATAGTTGAAGACCACACGACACTGATCCAGTGCAGGTACTGTGTGTAACAAATGGAAAGTTCGGAGGTCCCACTGAAAAAAACACAGGCTAAGGAGCAACAAACAATTGAAAGTTTCTATTTCCTTTTCAGTGAAGTGGCAAAGAACTGACAAACTGCATTCAAGAAATCTCACTGCCACTCTCTTGCAAATATGATGCTGGAACCAGGGCTGGATCCTAACACTATAATTCCATTCCATGTGTTCAGAATGGAAAAGCTCTTACTCAAAATGCCATTCCCAGTCATAAGAGGTTACTGCAGTACCTTCAAGGTCGATCTTGTTAAAACAAGGGAAGAGAGCTAAGGTGCCATGGAGTGTATCAGAAAAGAAAATCTCTCTTGCTCTCTCTCTGTATAAAGTATTTTCTCTAGACTGTATCAGAGGCAGAATCTAGATTTAAATTAGCTACCTGTCTAACAGTCCCTACTCTTTCTTGATTCACAGATGGGAACTCCTGTTACCACACATAACATGTGACACAGCAGACCATTAATACAACTCCGCAAACAGCTACTTCTTCACCCCTACCAATTCTTTAGGTGCCAGCACCAGTTACCACAGTGGCCAAAGGATACAATTTCAGTGTTGACTATGACCTCCAGCCCATTGGGATGGAAAACACCACTGATAGTCATGTTGAATTTGTCAAACTTGTGGATGGCTTGTGCTGATCTGACATCCCAGAGAACACCATCATTTAGGACAAGGTCATCAGTGGGGTTAAAGGTGGCACAGTTTTTCTTGTAGTTGTTGGCAAGATCTGGGTTAAACAGAGTCAATAGCTTGTTGCCAGTCTGAATATCATAGATCTTTTAGATTAAAAAGAAAAAGAAAGATTAGTCACAATTTGTAATGTACCTGTGCCTAAAATCACCCCCTGTTCCCCTTTCTAGATTGCTTACAGAATCACCCCATTCCACTCTTCCATTTCATGTGACAGCATTCCATAAATAACCCTTCCTACCAGCCCTTTAATAGCTTTTCACAGCTGGAACCAAGCCTCACAACAGGTTTTGGCCATGGCTTACTGAACCTTGTCTTACTGAAGGTTCACTGACATGTTTCACTACAATCAGGATGAGTTCCAAATAAAATAACCCCACTATGAGGAGTGGGCTGGGAAGCTGCAATCACAAGGTACCACTTAGCCAGAAACTATTTCAGAAATGGAACTGCTTTCAGAGCAGATGGTATTTACAAACATTAAAACTCCAAAGCACACAGTGAGGGGAAAAAAGCCAGAAACTACAGAAGAGTAGTTTAAATTCCTGGCATTTACACAGAAAGGCAACTTCATGCTTTGGCACAATAAATTTTTGGAATATAAAAAGGGCTTTAAACTAGTACAAAGGGTTTATGATCATCTCCTCAGATAAATCTGATCTATAACATCCTTCAGAGCTTAGCTCTTGTTCAAACTTACAGAGGAAAATATTCTCTAGAACTGGAAAACAAATCTGTTTACCAGATAAACACAATACACAAACTGATCAGACTTCTAGCTAAATCCAAGTTAAAAACTGAGCAGGCATGGAGAGTTTACTTAAACAAATCAGAGTAACATGTAAAATTATAAACAATTTGGATAAGTTATATTTCATGACAATTTTTAAAGCAAATTCTTTCAAGAGAGACAAATGAAAATTAGCCCTGCAAAGCAGCAGAAGCTCTCTGAAGCCTCATCTGTCCAGTTTGCAGGTATTCATGCAAAGCACTACAACAGTACTCTCTGAAGGTACAGTGGTGAAGTTAAATTACCCAAAAGCAAGCTGCAAATTTGGGGGGGGCCAAAAGGAGGACACTTCCAATAGGCCATTTCCCACAGCTGGTGACTGAGATACTGTTTACAGCAGAACTTTATTATTATTACCATTACTGAAAAGTAAGCCTAAGAAAGAAACTTCAGAGGGAAAAAAAATCCTGCATGATCTCTCTCAAATGGATAAAACAAAGCAGAATCTACAATCGCCCAGGACACTTGCCCAAAGTGGCAACACATCCACACTGCTTGTGCTACAACTGGTTGGGATGGTCAAGATTCACCCCTCATGAACAGGGAGAAGTTTTCCTTCAAAGCTTTCCTCTGAAGCTCATCAGTTACACAGAGCATCAAAGCACTCACATCAGTTAATAAACATCCTATGGAGAATTATATTCCTGCCAGAGCTTTACAGCCATGAGCTTTCCTGGTACTTACATGTGCAATGTCTCCCTTTGTGCCAATGACCCTGTCCTGAGAGTGCTTGCTGAACTCCACATAGTGGTCATCAGGGAAGGAATGCCTGCAGATACAGTCAGTAAAGAAGTCAAGGAATTGCAGATTCTACACAACTCAAACAACCCCAACACCTCCAGCACAGGTTTCAACAAAAGAGAAAGGATGCAGAAAACCCTCTTCTTTGCCACTGACCACAGCATACTGCAGCAGCAAATTCAGACCTGCCACCAACTGGGCCTGCCATAAACACAACCCTCTTTGGAGAAGTCAGCAATGAATGGCATCATGAGCGCTGTAACACATGCAGCCTGAGGAAATCAGACCCTTCCTCTGAAGAAAGGCTTCCAGCTGACTCCACACAGCTCACACCAAAACAGTTGCTTGCAACTGAAGAAGACAACAACCAAATCTTTTTAAAATTAAGAGTCTTCCACCCGTTTTTGTTATGGGAAGGAACAATTGTAGATACTAAAACAGATTTTAAAGAGCTTGCATCCAGGTCTAACAATTTCACCATGCAATCCCCCATGCTAGTCAAATTCTGAACTGGTCACAGAAAGATTGCCAAGATAATTTATAAACATAAATAAAAACACAAACATGTTTCTTTGCCTTCAGGAGTATGTGACTTTACTGATCTATCTTACATTAAACAGAACTTTAGGTAGAACTCAGTTAAAATTTGCTCTGTACCAATTAAAATAGGGAAGATACCATAAGGGATTGCATTTTACTTTTCACAAGAGACATTGTAAGATCTGTGCTATTCCGTTTTACAGAGTTTATTCCTTTATCAAATGGTTCTTCCAACTGCAGCACGCCCCACAGCTAAATCAGAGTGTACCTACTTCATATCAAAGACAGATTTCATTCCCCACAATGCAGACAGAGGTTGGCTCCACGTAGCAGATGTCAGTAATAAAGATCCATCCTGGATTTCCAATTTGAGTGGAGGAAGAGAAAAGAATACCAGGAAAAACAGAGGTTATAATTTTACCTGTACACTTCTAACTTACACTTACAAGATTAATTTAGGAACTACACACCAGATTTTTGTGCCTCATACTACTTCTACAGGGATAAAATCCAGGTATCTAATACTATGCATAACATAAAGAGCCCTTGGCAGACAAAGAAAAACTTTACAGATAACAATGGGAAAAATCTATGATGTTAACAGCAGGTAAAATGAGGATAATCCATGGCTGAACTTTGATGCCCTGTGAGTGGAGCTCATTCTGCTTGTAAATCTTTTATTTCTTCCTAGAATCATCATCTGAAAGATATTTTTCTCCTGAAAAGGGAGGACATATAAACTTCGATATCTTATCTCACACATAAATAAAGGTGTAATAGTCAGTTTAAGCATTTTTCCACTTCCAGATATACATATTAATTTCTTAAGAAGGCACATAGCCACTGTGTATCTTATTATCTTGCAAAGAAACCTAAATGTAGAACTCACAAGAGGAAGAATATGCAACTATTACAAGTGCTTTCATGACAGCCATTGCAGGCCAGCCACTAGGTACATTTTAGATGTACATATCCAGATGTGCCCAAAACATACCAGGGCTTAGGCAGTGAGAACTGCTACAAATCAGAATGAGCCTGTGATTCCTTACCCTGGATGGTTCAAGGTGCGTGATGGCAGAGTTATGGCAGTTGTAACTGGCCTCTTCCTGTCCACTGAACACGTTATAGAGTTTCAACTGCCCCGTGCAAGTACCCAGCATTAAGAATCGCTCTCTTGCAGAAAATGCGCAACAGGTAAAGCCACTCTCATCCTCATTTGCTTCCCTGAACACAGAAATTGGACGGAACCTAGAGAAGGCAAAAATACATGGGTAACCCAAAAGAGAGCATCAAAACTGAAATGCTGTGTGATGATACCAAATCCAGCCCTTAAAGATTACACAGGTACAAGTTATAGCTTTCTTCTAGAGCAAGCTAAGTATCAGTTTGAAGACTAGTGCTCGAGTATTACATGAGTGTTGGCAATCTTTCAGGGTTTGCTTTCCACCATGTGGTACTTCTGTTAAAGCACATCATTAAGCTGAAGCAGTTGGACTCCATCTTCAAAGCTGGATTGATGGAAAACCTGTAATGTCATCACCTGAATAAGTAAAGAGAGCTAGCAAAAAAATTCCTAACTGTTCTGACACACTAAACACAAGACGACATCACATCAGCCAAAGAACCTCCTGACATAACTTCCCATGGTTACACCTCTTTCACTGTGAAGATGCCTTCATGAATGTGTAGTTATGTTGATAAATTTTTCATCACCTCCCAGTTTAACTTCAATAAAGGCCACATTAAAAGGTAACTGGTGGTGCTGAGGATTCAGTTGCAAGAACAAAATATAGCTTCTATCAGCCAACCATCATCAAGGCTATGCTACACTCTCATGTAAAACTGGTGTTACATACTCACCTTCCAAAGGAGAACAAAGAGCTACAAGCTTCCTCAGTCAATGCTGTTACTGCAACTAAAGTGTGCTTTGTGCACTACAGGTCAGCGCTAAGGACAAGACAAACAGAACTACTTAAAAAGCATTTCAAGGCTCTCTCACTGTCACTGTGAATGAAAACTCTTTTGTCTCCAAGGATATTCCACTGTGGGACTCCACACCCTGAATCCAGGTAAGGCTTTTTGGCACAGGGTATGTCCTGAGAGGGATCACAACACATTTTTCTTCCTTACCTGCTAAATATAAGGTGTCTATCAAAGCAGCCACCATCCACCCCTCCGTACTTCGGAAAGGCCGCCCTGCGGGTCAGCCGTGAGGTAAAGTTAGTGGGCGCCTGGCGCCTCTGTTTTGGCTCAGGACACTGGTGGGGAGTAAAGAGAGAGAAAGGGGGACAGGTGGCAACAGGGTTCTTGCAGCGGGCGTGCTGCTCCCTAAGGTACTCTGTGATTATACTGTCCAGCGTGGGTGGGGAAGGAAGGTGTCTGTCCAGCTGCTTTTTGATAGCTGGGCTCTGGCTGTAGGCGCCATGGTCCGATTTTTGTCGCAACACTCTGATTTTCCTGCCGTTGCAGGGAGACGGCCTCTCCCTGACAAAGCTAATCCTGCCAATCAGAGGAGAATTGCTGGCGTAAGAAGGACCTGGAAGGGCAGGTGGACCTTGGGATGCAGATGGCCTTGCCTGAGCATGGACAGAGGTGGCAGCAGAACCTACAGCAGTGTGGGTACTCAAACGGGCCGAGATGCCATTAGCTATGCGAGGAGTGCGAGGCAGAGTCACCGGAGACGCAGCAGCCGCAACAGGGGTGAAGGCAGAAGAGTGAGATGCTGCAGTCATGGGCAGGTCAGCCTCTTTCGTAAGGACAGATGCAGTTTCCCCAAGGCCCTTAGAGATGAGATGGTTCCGAATCAGCAGCAGCAGCTCCTTCTCGGGAAACGTGATCCTCGACTGGGCCACCACATCCGCCTTCTGCAGCCGCGCCAGTGAGACGTCCGTGCCGATGAGCAGGGGCTTCCCGGAGACGCGCTCGATGAGCTCGGCAGCGTATTTGCAGAACTTTACATGCTCGCTGCGCTTGTCCTGGAGCACCGGCTCCTTCATCAGCTGCTGGATCTGACAGCTGCTGAACAGGGGCAGCTTGCTGATAATCTGCCGGACGGTGCTGCTGCGCGACAGCCCCACCAGGGCTTTGCAGGCCAGTGCCCGGATCTGATCTGCATCAGTGATCGGCATCTTCACAGACAGCAACGACAGCAGCACCTTGATGCCATTGTTGGACTGCACCACGTTCCACATCTTGGCCAACGTGTGCTCACTGCTCTTGGGGGCCTGTGGAAGCTTTCGCCGAGGAGTTCCAGAGATGAATTTCCCAATACTGGAGATCCGGTTATCTGGGCCACACACACAATTGATGATGATCTGAAGGGCTGATTTCTGAATCTCAGCATCATGGATGAAAAACTCACCCTCAGCAACGCCAAGGATGATACTAATACCTAGTGAGGGAAATAAGTAGGTTTTTTAGTACTCTAAAATGTATCTTACACAAATTGATCAGAAAAGTAAGGGAGTCTTCCAGCAAATTTGAAGAAAATAGGTAATTCCCTTAATTCTGGGAATTCCTGAAATTCTGCTAACTAGTCTAAGACATATTCTTCTACCTCCCTAGCAAAATGTTTTCCTGCACTGCTGGTCCTGCACTTCATCCTTAGTAGGTAGTGGCACACAATCTCTCAGAGCTGGTGATCAAGCGCAGCCCAGGACTGCAAAATCTAAGGTAACAGACCAGAGCTAAGATGCACAGACATGCTCTGATTCTTACTGCAGAGAGCAACTCTCCTGTATAAACACTAACAAAGTAAACACTCAGAGGAAGGAAGAGCACTAAATCATTGAGGAAAAAATAATCATATCATAACTTCCAAAAGGAATCAGACAAAAAAGAAACTTTAGGGCTACTTTATTCCCCACAGAATTCCTGCTAGTTTCATGTCTGCTTCAGAAGATCAAAACCCTCACAGAACAGGTATTTGCCTACTGAGTTTTTGTGCAAAAGAAATTGTCTTTTGCCTGTATCTCTATATCTAGTACCCTGCTTGGCTTTTATTTTTATCTTTCTTTTCTTAAAAAAAAAAAAAAAAAAAAAGGCTCCGGTTAAAGCAGAAGCCTTGGATCTGATCCACGCACATCTCACTCATTTACATGCTGAACCTGGAGGTAACCAGTTAGCGCATAACTCACACAGCAATAATTGTTCCTCTCCCATACTCTCAAATGCCATATCCTCAGGAGACCTAAATTTCTGGGAGACCAAGGAAACCTAATAGTCCCATTATAAAAGTGTATTTGCCTCCACCTGTATTTAACGAGCTCTTGAAAACAAGTGTAAGTGGAAGACCTGCCTCTGAATTTGTAACCCAATCACAGTGCTAATCATGACAATTTTAACCACAGTGCACTCTCCCATTTGTTTGCATCCTTGACAGTAACTCTGAGTGCATGAATTATTTTAACCCTTGCCTCACTGTAGGTGAGGAAGAGCCAGCCAAAAACCACGTAGCAGAAGATAACTGATAAATGTGTAAGTTATCAAGACAGTGTTCAGCTTACCCACAGTGGAAACAGTAGATCCAGCTTCATCTAACACATCCACAGGTTCTGCCAGTTGCAACTGGATTTTAGGAACTACAGTCAGGATGGCCAGTACATCCAAAGCATATCGTACAGTGTCATTCCTGGAAAACAACAGAAGAACTTCTTAGAACTGCATGTACAGAGTGGTTTCAATAACATAAAATAGTATTCAATCTACTCCAACAAATGGAAGTAAATCAGTCACATCTGCTGCATTTGATGGTGCCTTTTGATTTTAGAATGAAAAGGGAGAGTCTCCACAGAAGGCAGTGCTCACATGCACACCACTGCCTGCAGTCTGCCAACATTTATTCCACAGGCTCCTGAATGCACTGTAATTTTATATTTTCAAAAATAAGAACGTTAAGACTTACCCACAAAAGCATTCTAATTAAGCTTCTGAATCTAATCTAACTCTACATCTTAGCTGGGAAACACTGCTGTCCAAAATACTCTGTCACCAGTTAACTAGGAAGGAAGTTTTTCTGAAGTCAAAGGAAACTGTTTAGGAGCAAATCAGACAACTCTGACCATCAAAAAAACACCACCTTGGGCTCCAGTTTAAGAGAGACACAGGTGTGTGGAAGGTGAGAAGGGATGCTCAGCAAGGTGAGAGAGAGCAGAATAATGCAAAAAAGAGGACGCCTATAAGCCTGTGTGGAAAGGTAGGAGTTAACCGAGGTAATTAGGAAACAGCTGCATAAGGAATGAAACAGGAGAAGAGAAAGTACCCAGGAGAGTGCAACCTGAGAGAGGAAGGGAGGCAGGGAATTGAAAAAACAAAACAGATTTCAAAGGCTTTCAAGTCAAGTTAGGCAAGGAGCTCCTGCAGGCAGCAGAAATAAGGAGGAGGGAGTCCTAGTCCACCTCATTCCAGGATTAAGTTATGTTTTGATTTTACCCTCTACTTGGAGCATTTTCTAGCCTTTCTCTAAACTAATTTTGAGACAGATAGAAAGTGGCACAGAACTGCGATTAAGCTTTCCTGAGAAACCAGGGTCATAGTAATCAAAGGCCTGAGGCATTCTGGCTCCTCAGAAATTTCTTGACATCCCTCTCTCTGCCTCAAAATTTTAGTCCTGGCTTTCCCCAGTTACCTTTGATAAGTACTGTGTGGCCACAGCACAGGCCCTACCAGCACTAACCAGCATGTGCCTGTTTTAAATGCCATCAGGATAGAAAATCTGGAAATGTAATGTCCTGCCCCAGAGCCACAAGCGCTGCACTCAAATAGAACACTACAGCAAACAGCTCACCTTGCATAGTACGTCTTCCAGTTGCAGGCAATGGAAATGAGCTGAAGCATGAGCTGGACACAAGACAACTTGAGAAAAACCTCTGCTGGCTCCCAGTAGAGCTGTGCTGGGCCGTACTCAATCAGGAACTCCATCATCTCTACAATCTGCTCATGAGTATAGGAACAGGCCTGCAGGGAAGGGACACCATTAGCTCACAAGGGTTACAAACTTGCACATCAAATCCCCCACTGCTGGGATTTAACTGAAAACTGCACCTACAAGATTAGACTACCACTGCGTCTTGCACATTAAGTATTTACTTTCTGGTTTATTTCTCAGTTATAAAAGAATACAGCAACTGTCACTATAATATACAATAATAAGCTTAAGGATAATATCCTGTAAGTTTCTTTACAGTCTTAGAAAGCTTAGGCCAATTTAAGAAGAAAAGTTACACTAAATTAAAATTCTACTCTGCTTTTAAGCTACTAATCTAGTAGTTACTACACTATCATTCAAAATACATTTATACTAAAATATTAAAAAGGTTGCTAAAAATATTCAATTACAGTTTCTAAGTTCTGACTACAAAACATACTGAAAAAAAAGAAATTCCTAGCATGTTTACCTTTTAATATTTTTTAATTGCATGAGAAAGCAACAGCTTATATACATTTCTTTAGTTACTGAAAATAAGTAATTTCTTCTGCAGAAAAAAATACCCTTATAATTTCTTTTTTCAGTTCCTCTAGAAAATCATTGTAAATTAAATCAAACCACAGGTGAATGTGCTCTCTCAAAACAGGCAGTCATAAAATCCAGTTTAAAAAAACCCAACAAACAAACAAAAAAACCCCAAAACAAACCAACAATACCAGCTTTGCAGAGAGAAATCAGGAAAAAAATTAATGGCCAAGACTATGGATTATTATATATCTGGATCTCCTGGGTAATTTCTAAAAACAGTGAAGTCCAAAAGACACATTTCAGTTATCATTATCAAATCAAACTAATTTCCAAGTTTTTCCAACATTATGCACCTCTATACACATACAGAGTTTGTCCTTTCAGAGATTCAAGGCATAGAAAACCCCACAATTATCATAAACAACCTGCCTTTGAGTTTTTGAGAGATGGAAAGGGAACCACAGCACATGAGCAGGAGCCTTAATCAAATGCAATTCAGATGAACCTCAAGGGCTCTTCTGCATTTTCCTGTTGCAGTGGCATTCCACACGACAGGAAAAGAGCACAAATAAAATAATTGCACACTGCCTAGTTATTGCACTGGCTTCAAAGGATATCTACATACGTCTGCAGCTTGTAATTAATTGAGAAATGCAACAACCATGTGAAAAGACTGCAATGTGCTCCTCACCTTGTAGGGGGGCTGTGGATGGACCAGGATGCCGCCCTCAGTGCGCTGCAGCGACTGCTTCACCTGCTCCAGTTTGATGGCAAGGTGAGCCTCGAAGTACCGACGCAGGGCCATGCAGGTGTGCTTCCCCGTCTGGCGACTGGCAAAGATCTCATCATCACTCAGGAGGGCTCCCTGGTCTTCCAGGTTTAAGATCTCCAGAGTGCTTATCTTCAGAAAGAGGTTGAGTGAGAGAAAAAAAGTTTCATCAGCTCAGTCTTTGGGGAAAAAAAGCACCTACAACTCTTAGTGACTCTCGTACCAAGCACAAACATGCTGTCTTTGCTGTACAGGACAGGGAAGCACACTGAGAGCTGACAAAGGCTGTCTGAATTAAAAAGGGTCTCTGCATGGGTGGATAGCCTAAACTGAACCCTGCCCTCTTCTTCACTATCTATGAAGAAATGCAGAAGTGACATCAGTGTAGGTCTGGACGCAGTGTTGTGCCACGTACTATTAGGCCTTACATGGCACCACACAGTGCGCTTGCACCCTGCAGCACTGATGTCCCCGAGTTAGACACAGCCCAAGCTGCAGGAGTTCACAGCAACACGCTGTAGATGTTCCAGCTTTAGTACATGAACAGTGTCACTTGTGCCCAGAAGGTACCGTGGTTACTGCAGTACACACAGTTGTCCCTCTCCAGGAACACGGCTGCATTTATCCATATCCAACAGGGTGCACATGTATGTGCAGTGGTAAGAAACATCTGGACCACCACTAAGCCACCACTGTTTGAATGAGTACTGATTAACCCAGGAGTTGTACCAAAAAGCTCCTAAAGGGTAGCAAGTCTCTGGACAACAATCATAAAAATATCAAAGATAAAAGGGATGCATGTGAATGTTGCTTAGAAAACTCAACCCACCTCTCCACCTCTTGGGAACTGAGGAGGAAAAACCCCAAGCAAAACTAAACAAAAGAATAAAACTCTCCACAGTTGCACCTACAGGATGCAGAACCTGACCCTAAACACCTGCTCCCTGCTTAAAACCACACCCCTTACCAGGTTAACCAGACGTCGCAGCCCATCATGCCTGTCGAAGAGCTCCAGGACAGCACGGAAGGAGAAGCAAATGGAGAAGAACATGGTGGCATGGCAGCAGCCTGAGGCATGGGAGCACTCCATTAGCCACAAGGTGTAGTTCACTACATCTGAAAGCACATTATGGGGGTGCATGCACACCTAGAAAGCAAAAGAACAATCTTAAGGAGGACTTCAAATAGATTGCTGAAGAGAGCTCATCTGAGGAGAATGAGGGCTCTTTGAGAAGCAGAGGACAAGCATCAGTTATTCCCAGCTTGACTTGGGACATCTGAGACATAAAATAAAAAGTCCCATTTCCAGACTAGTAAAAGAAAGATGCCGTGAGATTAATAAAGGCTATGATTTGGCAATGTAGGACTAGAAATAGGTCCATTCCCAGAGCAAAGCACAATTAATACAGCAGCCTTAGTGCAGTATAATTCCAGAGAGTCCTTCTCCATACCACTTCCAGATATCCAAAGAACGCTTTGCTAGAGACAGACATGTTTCCACTGAAGAAACAAAAATTCTGCCCAGTCTAACAGTACCACATGCTATGCTGAAGTTCTAGCAAACTCTGGCAGCACTGAAGCCTAAGGGAATTGCAAGAATCATCAAATTCAAGTCTAAAGCCTGACTTTTGTCTGGAAACAGACAGCTGAGCTGGTCTTTTCCTGTTCTCAGACCCTGCCTCCGAGATGAGCAGACCATGTGCTCAGAACTGCACTTTTGCATCGGCCTATTAACTTCCACTGAGAAGGAACTGGGGACCCTCTGCCAGGCTGAGTGCCAAGAGGAACAGCACAGAGCTGAAGTGCTGGCACCAGCTGCTGTGCTCCAAGTTAGCAGAGTTTTCCATCTCTGCTGGTCTCGGATATACTCACAGAATACAGTGCTACCAGCTTCAGACCTGAGGCTTGGCACAGACTATGTGACAAGGGACTGTAGCCTGAACAGGCTTCCTCTGAAATCCAAAATGTACCACAGACACCTGCTCTACCTGGTACCTGTATATACTGAAGATAACATCTGGCAGAACATCTGGAACCATGCATGGAGAAAAACAATCTCAGGTATAGGAGTCCATTGGAACAGACAGAAAAAGAAAGACAAAGGAGAACGGAGGAGGTTTTTGTTGGGATTTTTTGAGGGAAAGGCGGAAGAATAGGATGGAAAGGGTAATTAAAGTATTGAGACAATGCTGACAAGGTCTTCAGTTAATTCCCTAGGAACTGAAATCTGCACCCTTGAAATAAAACGCTTAAATACACTATTATTCATACACCTCCTAGTGTCTCTGCATGTATCAGTCATCCATATAAATTTGCTTTTTAGCTTAGGAGATGTTTATTCACTGTTTGAACACAGCTAGAAACACTGAGAAATTATGAGAATCACTGCAGTTACAGTACAAGAACAAATCTTACCCTCTCCATAGCATCTTGATTGTACGACAAATAATACAAACACATGGACACTCCTGTTGCTGCCATGGAAGGACGGGGAATCTCCAGCAACTTTTGCACTCCTCCATGAGCAACAAACTCTGTTGCAAACTTGTTGTGCAGCAGCAACGATGCCAAATGCTAAGGAAGGACAAAAGCATTTTAGACTGGGATTCTTCAAACTGTCATCAATGCCATCCCCATCCCATAGAAAAACAGACAGCAGGAAATGCAAGTGCTCTGTGCTTTGTCCACCTCATTTCCTCCCACCCATTACATTTAATCCAGAATGTAGTATTTATCCCAATGACAAAAGCAAAAGAGGCACTACCACTTTTTTCACACATCTTGCAAAAGAAATACAAGAAAAGCAGAGCAACTTAGAAATTATCCAATGGGTCACCTTAAGGTCTTTCTATTGTCTTCAAATTCACTCACTTTCTATTACCAATAAGGACTATTTAAACGCAATTAAAGGGAAGCCTGCAGCTGCACTGAAGTGTACTGCACACTGCTTTCCTGTATTACCTATACTTTAAGAGGATACAGTAAGAACCCCTGTAAACCCCACTCCATTCCCAACTGAAGTAACCTAGAGCTTCTGTAGGGACACTGCCCCTTCAAAACAAATCCTCAAACAATTGACAAAGATACAGAGAGGAAGACTCTGGAGGATCAGAGGCAGAGAAGTTATAGTGAAAGAGGGAAAGAACGCACAGAAAAGTTTAACTTGTGCTGCTGCACTGCAGATTTGGCTTGAATAAGGTTATTTTGTGTGGCTTTGTACCTTGGACAGGTAACCTTAAAGACTACTCACACAAAACTAGTATTTCAACCACTGAGCTCAGAGATGTCATGCTGGGGGCTTCTAGGAGTAAGATGTTTATGCTCCTTACCCCTCACAAGTGTCCTTTGGGATGGCAGGCAGTGGAACAACTCAGGAATGCCATCTAAGGGCAGTAGGAACACAACCATTTGACAGAAAAAGGAATTTTTATCATCATCAAATAGGCAGATGAAAGGTAAAATTAATGGCCTTTCCTGCACAATTAAGATCTTTTTATTCCATCCTCCCTTTCCTGTTTTTTTCATTTTAAGTGCTTGAGACTTATAAAAACAAAACTGCAATGCATTCAAGTTGAGTGAAAGCCAATTCCAATCCCAGGGAATGCTGCAAGACACAGGCCTAAAGAAGATGAGCACTTGCCTTTGACACATAGCAAGCATATATGCCATGTTTTTACAATGTTTATGGTATATTTTGTGTATTATGAAAGTAATTTACCTTAAGTGCTTCAAAAGTCAGCAGCACATCGTTGGTTCGCTTCAAATCAATGTAGTACATCATCAGCTCCCTTGATCCCAGTTGCATAAAGATGGGTAGCAGCTGAGAAAAATAAAAACGGGACACTAGCTGAATGTTTCGTGAGAATTACAAGGTCTCTTTTGGTTTATACTCTCTCAAACCCCCAATTTTCCCCTATTAGCAGATACCTGTTATGAGAGGTCAGTGGTAACCAGCTCCATCCATAGGAAGCAATAAAGGTTAACAGACCTCTTGTAATACATCTGCTGACTGCAGCAAGGTGCATGGCAGCTGCCACACGGAAATCTTAAGACTCTCCTTCAAGTGCGGCTATGGAAGTCCACACAGATACCACCCTGGAGAGAGGCTCCACCTTCCATCTGTGCAAAGACAACTACCCAACAACTGAACAGAAAAAACAGGAGAGCAGGGCAACAAACCAAAACCCTTTGCATCATTCCTTGTAACACCTTTATGCTATTAATTACTATTTTTATAGCCTATTGTTGCTGGCATATGAAGCAATCCAGTCAGCATGCAGGGTGTTATGTTAGGGGGTAATGGTTCCTCTGGCTCTCACAGAAGCAAGGCACACATGTGCACACACATTAACATGTATCACAAAGCAAAACTGTGTTGCTTTGTTCTGTTACAAATTAAGCTAACCCACCCAAAAAAAAAAAAAAGCCAAAAAAACAAAACACACTGGTAAATCTGACACAGCCAAATTATTTTGTCCATTTAAGTAATATCAGCTTTCAAAAGCAACTGCATAACATGGGTCCTGCCACTTCTCATCAGAACTGCTGCAGAGGTTACACAAACCACTTCACTTAGAATTTCAAGTTCATTATTTCCTCAGACTTTTAATTGCAGGAGTCTATCACATCCCCCATAGGAAACAGGAAAAACGTCTACATTTCAAACAAAGTGACTTGCCCTGTGCCATGTAAACAAGCAAATTCAACAGAAACACAGAATAAAATCCTCAGGGCCATGCTCCAACCACCTGCTAAGTTCAGGTTTGAGTATTACCTAACAAGTAATATTCAAACTAATGACTTCATCAATCTGGAAGTCATCAACAACTCAGGAAAAGTCACCAATCTTAATCATGACAGGAAATATCAGAGTGATATAATAGTTCTGCCAATTTCCCCCCACAATTCCATTTGGCTTTGTACAAAGAACTAGAGCACAGAGTGCTTCCTCCCCCACTTCATATGCTCACCTCTTGGTACTCCCCCAAGGGAGTTAGGTACTGAAGAATCAGCCTCTGCTCTATGGCAGGAGTCAAGGGGTAAAGTGTGTAATTAGTGCCTATCACCCATGGGGACATTTCTGACCAGCTGCTGTTGGACAGTTCAACAAACATCCGCTCTGGTTCCGAGGTGGAGAAGCCCAGTTTTTGCTTGGCCTTGCGGAAGCCATCTCTTTCGTGCTGCTTCCCTGATTTGCCTTTTCTCAGTCCCCCATCATCTAGCTTCACAGCAGAGTTTACTCTGCTACTGGTCTTATGACTTGAATCAAGATGAAAGGAGATCTCCATATCACCAGAAACTTCCTCTTGCTCTCCATCTACTGTAATCTCCCCGTAATCCATATCCACAGCCTCTTCATCAAGGGGCAGCAGAGGATCCAATGGCACCTTCCGAGGACTGGGGCGCTTGTTTTCCTGTTTTGTGGTCATTTCAGTGACCTGCAACTCTCGTAGCCGACGAAGCACCAGAGCCACCTGTTCCACAAAAGCAGCACTCATGAGAACACACACCTTGTTTTGATCATGCAACTCACCTCAGCCATGTTTGTTGTTATCACCATATAACCCACTCCACAGCACAAAATGCTAAGTACACTGTGGAGTACATTTGCCCAGAGAAGAAACAATTTCAAAGCAAATGAGAGTACTCAAATACATCTTGCTACAGCTACTTTCATTCTAAAATATCAGCACCATGTCTTCTGTGTGAGAAGGAAGTGGCTTGAAAGCCATTAGGAGCAGATGAGCTATACTGGTGCTAACAGAACCACACACCCGCTTGCAGCACCCCTCCACCATCTCTGCCCAGCCTGTAATAAAGGCAACACTCCCTTTCCAAGCAGCAGCTCTGGTAAATTGCAGTTCCACAAAACCAAACGTCATGCTTTTACTTTCAATGTTTAGCAGAGAAGTCGTCGCTATTTCATCATTGTTGTCTCCACGTTGACTTACCTTTCATTTTAACACCTGTGTCTGGTGGGCAAATCACAACATGCAATAGTTACAGATGTAAAGCTTCTGAAAATTATTCTTTAAGGAAAGTATGAATATGAGTCTCATTTAAAAGTGAAGTATTTCACTTCTTAGGTTTCCACTGGCATTTTTAACACAACTGTTGTTAACAGAATAATCAGGCCATATGCCCCAACATCAGCAGACACACAGCCAGGAAAGCATGGAAACCATGAGCTATTGACTCTTACAGACATTATTACAACCACTCTAAGACCCATATATTAACCCATGAATGTGAGCTCCCCATAAATAAAAATGAGAAGAAAAGGTAACTGTCCTCTACAAAAGGGAAGTGATTGAGAGATCATTACCAGTTGTGAGTTCTCATCCCTGTAATTTGCAGCAATGTCCTGGTTTTCCATAGCTCCTCCCAAAAGTCCCGTTGCATATGTCCTGAGCGGCTGATCAGCCTCTCGTGCCCACTTAAAGAGATTTTCCACTATGCCTTCCTAAGGGAGAAAACAAGAAACCAGTTCCAGCAGTTACACTTCATCTTTAGCTTCTCAGTCCCAGGGAAAGCACCTGTTGGGAGGAATTCTCTCTGTCTCTAGTAATGAAGAGGCTGGATTTCCTATCAAGTATGTAATGAATAAAAATACCTGGAACAAAAAAAAACCAAAAAAACAAAAACCCAAAAACCTAAAACTTTAAGGTGCATGAAACTATGCTTAGGCATCAGATATTTGGATTTGTGCACCTGCAAAAAGTGGCCAGTCAAGGTACTTCCGAGGAAACAGCAAAACACTACAGGTATGAATTAGTCCAAACCAACAAGCCCAAAGCTCCAGTCAGTTTCACAAAAAAAAATCTCCAGCAATTTAGCAGATTTCAAAGAAGCTGTGTTGAACTTACATCAAGCAGAATGAAATTTGGCTAAATTTTAAAGTCAATTTAAAAGACAATGGTTTAGAATGAAAGATTATTTTGTTTTTACTCTAAGTTGCCACTGGATTTTGAAACATCAACAACAACACATCATTATCACACAGGAATCTTGCACATAATTTGAACTATAGGTACAATACAATAAAAGATCAGTGAAAAATAATAATGAAGAGACATTTAGAAGAAATGCTCAGTTTACAGACTTTGAGAGTTGCCTGTTTTATATTTAAAGACAATTGCATTATTATTTCAACGTTATTACATAATAATTTAAAAAAAAAAAAAAAAATCTAACTGACAAGATGTGAAATCCCTTGGTCGCTAGAGGGCCTCTTTGTGACTAGAACAGCACCCTCTTCCCAAAGCTTCCTACGTACAGGAGCTTTAAGTACCAGAACAGAGCTCTAAATATTCTCAAGTCAAAAGGAAAAAAAGGTCTTAAGTGCAAAACTGAATTTAGTTTCAGTTTACAGAGAACTTTAGTCGCTGGAAACAGCTATATTCTCCACAAATGGGGAACTATTGTTTTGGTTTTAAATTGTTTTTTGATCAAGGCTTCCCAGCCACAGCTTTGGACAGATCACAAAGAGCTCAAATTAAATTAAATCTTTCACAAAGGCAGCACATTATTCTTTTCTTTTATCATGCTTTAGAGTTCATATCCATATTTCCAACAGTAGAGAAACTAATTCAGAGCTTTTATATAAAGCACTACCTCATTTCCAAACTTCAGAATAACACTAGTTCTTACAGATGAGGAAACTGTGGCTTAAGTGAAATTCACTTTCTCCTCACTTTCCATTCTGTGTGCATTCCTTCAGAACAACCCATTTGTCAACATATGGAAGTCTGACTCAGCTGTTCATCACAGTTCCAGATAATCCTCACAAAGCATGTGGATTTTAGACTGCTTAGTTAAAGTATGACTTGCTTATCACTTAGCTCTACTAAAGCTATCGCTCTGCTGGAGCTGGGGATTACTGGGCACGTCCTCCATGTTCTATACAGCCTGTTCCATTCACAGGCCTATAAAGCAACAATTCAAATTATTACATTTCCCAAAACATTATCTATAAAGTTCCAGCTCCTCTGTTTGAATCCGTCACATAACGTTTAAAAAGATATGAAATACCCAAGATTTGATTAACTGAACAAGCCAAGAGCCAGAAAAAAAGCCCCAAATTATTAGTAAGACTGAACAGATTGCCTCCCAAAGACAAGACTTCAATATGGCTTTTTACTGGTTTCTTCTTTGGGAAGTCTTGCTGGAGTACAAAATAAAGCAAGCTTAAAACCCAAGCTTTAGTACAGGTGATACCTTTTCCTGAAAGACAACAGCTGTTTCCAGTCCCGGCATGATGTCCAGAAGAAGTCTGCAGGCAGCAGTGTTTAGTGGAGGTTCTCTGCTTGTCATCACATAAGCATTCACTAGCTGGAGAAGATCAGGAACAGCACTGGTTTGAAATTCAACTCTGACCAAGCCCAGAGCAGTGAAAGCCTTACAGCTCCCACAGCAGCAAAACAATAAAGTAAGGAATGCCAGTCTAAGCCCTGGATCTCAACACGACCAGCTTGTAGCCTGCTCCCTCAGTGCCTTAGAAGTTGAAATTACTTCTCAGAGAAGCAGAGAGCCTCTGATCTGCTGTTCACTGACTAAATATCTATCCTGAACTGATTTGGAAAGACAAATGTCTTGAAAACTGTAACAGTAGCACTGCAAACATGAAAAGATAACCAAATAAATTAACATAAGAAATTGCAGTTTTAATTGTACCTGTATTTGCTTATCACTTGCAGTTTAAGACAGAAAGAGACATGCAAGCAATCTGTCAGAATCCTTACAGCAATGTGTACTGATACAGGTGTTTACAGGGAGGCAAAGGTAACAAAATTCTAGCTGTTAAGTCATATTAGAGGTTAGTAATGCAAATGGAAAGCCAGACTCTTGCCTTCTGATTCTTTGCCTGAGTCTTCTAGAGCTGCTCTTATGGTCCTACAAGCAGCCCAGAAGTCCCAAGCATTCAGAAAAAAGGCACTGGAATTAGCGGGATTCATTTCCATTACAGAAAGAAATTATGCTTTTCGACTTGTGTTAGAGGAGCTACATTTTCTTCAAAGAGACTGATAAACCTTGAAAACAACTAATTCAACTGTTGCTACACACATTCCAATAGCTCATGAACTCCCCTTTACTTGGGTCACTTTGTTAAAGTGGCAAATGAGTCGCTCTTAAACCAATTTTAAAAACCACTGTTATGGAAAAGAGAATTCTGACACCACTAAAATAAATATTAAACAAGTCCCAAGGTCAGCCAGCACAGAGGAAATAAAAGCCATAAGGTGATGTGTGGAATTGACAGAGAATGTTCTCAGAGCAAACCTACCGCATTCATGAAATCATCATTCTTGAAGAGTATCCTCAGTAAGTGACCAAGCATGCACTCCGGGTCTGCCCGACCTGTGGGACAAACAGGACAACACTCATCTTCCTACCTCAAGATACCAGCATTAACACTGAACTGCTACCTTCAAACCGACTGTGCGATGCTCTAGTGTCAGCACTACAGAGCACAACTTCCCAGTGTAAAAGCAGTGTCAGACCTCGATCAGCAGTCAGTACATTCAGGCTAAAAACTGTTTACTTTTAACTATGAGCTACCAGGCAAGCACTGGGACAGCTAGTGCTGCCAAAAGCACTCAGGACACCTTACCTGGGTGTCTGTCATCAAACGGGTCCGGGTCCCCTTTGCGGTACTCCTCGGTCTCCTTCTCAATCAGCTCGGACATTCTGGAGAAGGAATGACATCAAGTGAGCAGAATTCACACTCAGCCTTATGGAGCACAGCTCCCCACATTCACAGATCTGTCAGAGCACTCCAAACCAGCCCATCAGCTTTCACCCAAACAGTGTTCAGTGCCACCAGAGCATTTCTGACTGTTCACAACAGGGGAGAGAAAAGACTGGCCTCTATCTCATCTCATTTTTAGCCCCAAAAATGCACTGAACCCATAGCAACACCCCAGAGATGCACAAACACAACACTCTGAGGGGCCAACACCTTTTATTTACTCATGTTAGACTCCTGGTGGTGTTCTACAAGTGTAGAGACTAGAGTAAATAAAGGGCTGGAGTAGTACTTTCACACCCCCACAGTGTCTTTCTTTTGCAGCAGAGCAAGACCTGAAGAAGTGATTTAGTCTTCCTCCCTGCTCAGTCTGAGCAGGGGCAGCTGTTCAAACTGTCTGCACAGTTTTTTGTTATTTTGCACATTAAATTTCAATCACGTTGGATAAGTAAATGTAATTATAAATATTTAATAAATATGAAATACTTTTATTAAGTGCTGTGTAACCTCTATGCAGTTATCAACTTTTTACCATGTGTCAACTACCATCACGGATAAGACAAGGAGAAACTCAGCCAGCTCCCTGTTCATAAACCTTCAAAATACATTAAATGCTCTGCTGTATAAGAAAAACAAAATTGAGTTGTTTTGGAGCTATGTCTTCCCCTAAACTGAGAAGTGGCTCCAGCAGACACATGAAATCCTATGCTCTAACTAATTTAGAATGAGCAATAAGAGAATTAATTATTATTTTTATTTTAAAAAAAATCAAGAAGAAGAAAACTGTCTCACGGTCAAGCAATAAATAATTCCACAGTCATCCACTGTCCTTCTCCATGTAGTGTTATAGCACAAATATATGCAGTTTGATGTGAAATAAAGAGCACTCAATTCAACTGAAAAAACATTAGCAAATTATATCTCATTTCCTTGGTATAAAATATGATTCCCTCCCCTCTACTGAGGTCCAGAGTGGGAGGCAGAGTCTATATGCAGCACTGCATTTTAAAACAAGGACTGAATACCTCCGAGTAGTTATCTACACAGAGTTTATCATAGGAGAGGGAAAACTGCTGGAAAGCTGCAGTAATCCCTGGAAAAATATTTGTCTTTCACAGGGGATTTCCCTTACAGAACACTGCTGACTTCTATTCCATTCCTGCTACTTCCCAGAAAATATCCAGTATTCCCCAGCATGATTAGAGGCAAAAATGTACTTAGTCCTGCCTCTGTGAACTACACTAACTTGCCAATGTAACAGAGGATGATGCCTGCCAGATTCTAGGAAGAGCAAATTAGCTCATTGGGAACGAGCAGAGAACTTTCCTGCTTGCCTTTCATCTGACAATTATCTTTCAACAAACTGTTGATCCTGTGGGGTTCCAATATTTACTTTCATAAGCACGATTGAGAAGGGATGCAAATTGTGTTCCTTGTTAATAATAGGTGGCACAGCTTGAGCTCTCAAGAAATTCTGGCAAAAGAAAGTTACTTAAATATTCCACTGCCAGCTCCTCATTTTTTCCATGAGAACTAATAGCTTGAGGGGTGTCTGCTGACAGAAAACTCAGACAAATGGGGAGCTGGGAAGCAGCACCCTCGCCTTGTCAGGTCCTTTGAGGTGATAATTAGCATTTTGGTGGCATGCCAGAAAGGACAGACAAGCAGCATGGAAAGTGAGCACAACACTCTGGCCAGTGCATCCTGTCTGGGTAAGCAGCCAAACAGCGAGCCAGCTCTCAGTGCTTTCAGGGACAACAACATTATCACAGGCTCAATGAAAGATGAACATGGATCACTAATTATGGAGGATTTTGAGACAGTTATTCACAAGTGTTTGACCAAAATAAAATTTTAAAGAAAAAAAAAAAAAGCACTGCCTTTTTAAAATTGATTCTCAAAAAGGAAAAAAAAAAAAAAAACCAAAAACTCAAGCTTGCTTACAATACCCTTCTTTTAACTAACACATACAAAGGTGGTCTGTGACATGACTTGGATGTATCTATCTAGATCAACAGCTTTATCAATTCTCAATTGAAGCAACAGGAGAGTCAAATAACTACCAAAACTCATTCCTGCCTTCTAACACAGGCATCTGGAACACCGGGCTGTAACAAAACACAATTCACAAAACCACACAACTTTTATTCAGGTTTCAAGACTTCCTTCATTCACTTGGCATTATACTGGTTCTCCAGCCACTTCCAAGTTTGCGGACAAGATGCAGGATTTACATGGAGCCATTTACTTCTAAGTTTTTTTCTCTTTACAACTCTCTTTGGAAAGTTAGTCAGATCCTCATTTTCATTTGCAACAAACTGAGCTCACCTTGGATGTAGGGAAGGAAGGGACAGGGTATACAGAAAAGTATGTCAACTTTGCAAGGCTCCTAGTGATCTAGATGACGTAACCAAGCCATCCTAATCCTGCTCTGTGTCATCACTTAGCATTAATGACCAAGTTGAGCCTTTACAGCAGATTGCAACAGTGTAAAATGCTCTAGGATCCCATACCACAATATGGCTGGTTTGTAGAGACGAGGTTATGATATTGAACTGCTGATTTATTCCCTTGATGAAAGACACTCTTGGGATGCAGTGAATGATCTGAGTCCCAGGACTTGCCTGATTGCTTGAACATGACTTGTATCCAGTCTATCAAGTAACACTCTTGCAGGATCATTTCAATTTACAGTATTTTTGAAAACCATGTGTATTTAGTATCTGTTGTTTGTTAACAGGCTTTCCAAGTGATTTCTTCAGTTCATACCTTCTAACACTCAAGTGTTTGTAAATCCAGGAAACCAGCTTTGTGGAAGAGACAGTTCAGTTGTGGTCTGTAACTGGTGCCATCAATGTTGCTGCCCTTGTCATGTTACTGCACTCTCACCTGTGCTGTCTCAGCATCACATTTAACAGACCCCCACCCACACAGGGAAGTCTTCTTCCATTTAGCTCACAAGGCGGAAGGAAGTAGAAAAATAACTCACCAACAAGTATGACCACAGCTCCCTCTGCCCTAAGACTAAACCAATATACAAGGGCATTACTCTGTCTCAGGACATTGGCCAATGCACGCTCCAGTTGGTGAGGATTCCTGGGGAGCATCTCTACCAGCAAATTCTAAATATCTAAACATCTAGAGCTGTCTCCTACAAACAGAAACACAGCTTTCATTGATACCTGAAGCACTGTAAATCCAATTTCTGCCAAAGCCAGAAGATCCCCTTGCTACCTTAAATAAAACTGTACCATCTCCTCCAAAGCAAAAATACCCAAGCTTTCACCATTCACAACCACTTTGCCTGCTGCACAGAAACCCTGAGAATCACAGTGTTATCAGGCTTGTCTGGGCATAAACAATGTGGGGAGCTCCAGGAGCCGAGCAGGAGCAAAAAGTGCCAGACTGCTTATAAATAAAACACACGTTTCATTCAAATATCTTTAAATTTCTTAGAATACAGTAAATTTCTAATTATGCCTACAAGAAAAAGCCTTGAAATAGCACATATGTTTGCTGCAGACAATACACAAAGATATACCAAAACCTGTCTCATGATTTTCAAGAAACCCACTAATTTTCAAGTGTTTAGGGCTGGCTTTCTGTTGCTCATCTCCCTCTTCTGTGCTTCTATTTTTGAAATGCAGTAAGAACAGCAAAACAGTCATGCCCAATAGTGGGTGAGGCACAGCACAGACCTGAGCAAAGAAGCTCCACCAGATTCTTCTAACTTCCACGCAGTGCCAGCCCCAGCTCTGTGCACTGACTTGTCTGACCCGACAAGGCAGAAGAGACACCTGGATTGCTCCTGAACTACAGAGCAATTCAGTCCTGCACACATGAGGCAGGGCATGGGTCTGCCTGCAGAGATGTGAGGAGGAATTGGGGGAATTTTCACAAATTTCCTCTTAAAGCAGGAATAATGTCAGTCTATTCAAAAGAGGTCTGGCTTGGGAAACCACAAATGCAATTGATAATCCAAATCTCTCTCTTGTACTAGATACTGTCTTATCATTAACGGTGTTAACCACACAGCTCAAAAAAAATGTATTGGTCCCAGGATATATTTTTATCACAATACAATGCCAGTCAATCATCACACAGCTTAAAAAATAAATCAATCAGGTTTTAAAATGTCACTTTAAACATGCCCCATGAGCTTCAACAATATCTTCTCAATATAGTTCCTCCTACTCATCCTACACTCATACGTTCATTTAATCTGATCAATGTCACTGCAATCTCAAACCCCTCACACCTTGCTGCCCATCTTGATGTTTTACAAGCTTCAGGTGAAGATCCCAAAGTTATTTCAAGTATTTAATAATGCTCCTGACTTCCTTTATTTCAGAGAATTAAATTCACATTTTAGAGACAGTTTGTGTAAGATGCCTTTGTAACATGAATTTCTTACTAAAAGTCTGTATTTAAATACCTCTAACAGTTCAATTTCCACACCAAGAAAATTAATTACAGGTAATCAGGTATGTGAAAACCTCAAGAAAAAACATGGTAAAAGCTGCTGTCAATTAACTTCAGATACTCAACTTTAGGAATTTCTTAACAGATCTTACCTGGTGAGAATAGGGACCATGTCTTGCCCGCTGCCATGGTCTTTCTCCCATTGCTCAAGCAAAGTAGTGAGCTCAGCCTTGGAGTCCACATGCCCAGATCCTGAAGTCATGGCTTAGCCTAAGGCAGAGGTAACAACCAGAAAAAAAAAGGGCATAAAAATGAGCAAGAAATCCCACCCTTTCGCTATATTCATTGAAATAATCTAAATCAAATATTAAAAGTCATTTGAAAGAGGCAAATAATACTCAGCAACAAGGAGTGAGAAGACAGTGACAGAACAGTGCTTTCAAAGGTGAAAGTTTCTTTCTGGTCCTTTGCCTGCAGAGTAAAGAACACATGCACCTCTGAACACAAGTCCTGACTGGTGCTCCCCAGCCCTGACCAGGCTGGTTGGAATGTACAGCTCACCACAGCCGTGTTCACTGCTGAGCCTTTTATAAGCTCTACCTCAACTCCCTGAGCAGACCTGAGTTGCTCTTTGTGGTGACTTACTCAAGAACCAACCCAGCCAGGGCACCAAAATCGTGATCAGTGCCGTTATCCCCGTTTAACGCCCTGCAGCCAGCGGTGGAAGTGCCTACAAACTGCTCAGGTCCACCGTGGCGAGGAGCAGAGGCAGCTGCACTGAGCACTGCGGGCAGTGGGAGCAGCCCAAGGACAGCCGTGCCTGGGAAAGAGCTGGGCACGACTTGTTCAGGGTTTCCAAGAACAGCCAGTGGCTCCAGCAGGAAGGAAGGATGATCACAGGAGGGAGCACTGGAGCAATTATTTCAGATTTATCAGCCTTTACTTGCATGACAGCAGCTGACAGAAGATTTACTTTTCCATCCTCAAAAGTGAGAAACTCCTATAGTACTGACTGACTTGTTGAAGTACCATTTAATGAAGAGAACTATCACTGTAGGTTCTGTTTAAGCGTTTAAATTTCCAGATGTCAGCTTTTGTCAATCTGATAAAAATCTACTAGAAATATTAACAGCCTAAACCAGAAGAAAATCTGTCTCAAAATAGTACTGTGCCCTTAGTTTCCAACCTGACAGTGTGATTGCTGTGAAGAATTGTAGCTTCTGGAGGAAGGAATACCTAAACCAAATTTATACATTGACTTCGTATTGGAGGTGGGGGAGAGTAAACAAAGCAAAAGAGATTCCTTCACATCCAAAAACACACAAAGATTTCCAACATTTCATTAGTCATAATATAGCCAATATCTATCCGCCATGAGATTAAATACCCTTTTGTCATAACTGACCCAGAGAAAGAAGATTTCAAACCAATGTTAAATACAGAAGTGTTTAAGACAGTGACATACACAGCAACTCCTGAAATACATGTTCAGGAATCAGTCAAATGACAGACTCTAAAGGAAGCCATAGCATAGATTACATATGCATTTACAGCCCAAGTTCTCTCTGAAAAACATCACCATAATTTTAACTGTGTGTTGGACACCTCCGACTGTTTTAAAACCTTTCCTCACTCAGGGAATGGATGAACAATCCTACAGTTCTACCTCTTGTCTCATAGGCGCTTCTCAATTTAATGTACTGTGACTGGTTAGTTAAATGAGAAGCATGAGGTTAAAACCACTGGCTGAAGATTAAACTGGCAGAAGCTGCACAAAAGTCATAGCCCAAAGACTACAAAAAGATAAGCCTGTGACTACAAGAACACCATTTTGATACTTACTATATGAAGCGGACATATGCTCACAAAAAACCACCTAAGCATGACAAAACATGGTATTTTCTAAATCGCAAATAATTATGATTTTATCTAGGGCATTCATTATTCATTCATTCATTGCAGAACTACATCAGGAAATTCAATGCAAATGCATAAATTACTTAGGAAGACACAATACCTAGATGCAGGCAAAACCATAATGAGATTGTACACACACCCCCGGCCCCAAACACCTTTGAAAAGAAAAACTATTCCAAGATCATAAAGCTCCATTTCCTTTTTCATTAACCGAACACTACTTGCCAGCAGCACTTCAGAGCTTTTAAATATCATAGAAAAACATTCAGACAAATCCACTCTGGGCCTCAGAACGCAAGTGCTGTAACAAAATCCGCATTCAACCACTGCAGACATCCCCACCTTAATTCTGTACCCAAGGGATAGAGAAAAAAGAGCCCTGTGATCACAGAGCTCGTACAGGGCCTGTGCAGGCTCTCCTGCAATCTGGAGAAGAATTTACTTCCTCTAACAACAGTTAACTGTTCCTGCTGGAAAATAAGAAAGGTCCAGCAGTACCTGCAAAGGTCAACAAAGTTCCAGTCAGGAAGACCACAGGAACTGCTCACACTACCCTCTGGGACACCCTGTGCTATACCAAAAGCAAGTGAAAACAGAAAAATGCCACCTATCCCTAAAACCTGGAGAATTGCTCAATAATGCACATTATTCATCTAAATAACTGGTGCTGACACAGGGCTGTTTTTTGTAATAAAGTTATAACATAAAAATGCCACCCCTTCTATCAGGACACAGCAATGACAGCGAATGTCTCGCCAAGGCATCTCATCTCTTCCACAGGCTTATCCCTCCCAATCTATTCAAATAAAGACAACTATTTTAGATGGCACCACAGAAATTCCTACTGTGCTCACTTTCTTCAAGAATTCCATCTTAAATCAAAGTGAAGAATTCTGTAGAGAGGACAAGAACATAAACAATATGAACTAACCTGCAACTATCAGCAACACACCTGATCTGATGGAGAGGAAACCTGGGAAAACAGCTCTGACTGTCACTATTTCCCTTGGACAAGTTGCTCAATGAATTCCGTCATAAACTGCTCTCCAAGAACCAGCAGAACTGATCATATTAAATTCAGGGGTGTGGGGGGGATATAATTTTTTTCTCTTAATAGGTTTTGAAAATCATGGTGTACTACAGGTCTCAGTTTGAACATCTAATGAGCTAAGGAATGGGATTTTTTCCCAAACAACACTATTGCCAAAATACATTTTGAATCAATAGAACTCATATTAACAAAACATAAAGCACTTACTCAAAGGATTTGACTTTGAAAGACAAATATTTGCAGTCTTAACTACCACTGCCACTGAAAACCCACACGTGCCTGTTTCAGCACACCATGAGTGGTGCACATTGTATTGCTTTAATATTAAATACTACTTGGTATTCCTTTATCACAGCAAAGGGTTTACGGGCATTTTACCCTTCTGAGCTCAGATGTAAAAATTTGACAGAAAAGGGAAACCCAAAGAAGCATTGAGACACACATTCCTCAAGGCGCTCACATATTTTTGAAACCTCTGACACTTTAGCGCTTGAGTCACCTTAGTGAGACATCTCTGAACACAGAGGAAATAAAATTTCAGTGACCTCTAACCACAAACCTTGATTCAGTGCCTGGAACAGGTGGAGCAGTTCAGCTCCACCCTTCTGTCCATCGACACATAGGAGCCTCACTCCAACTGCAATACCACTACAGGTCATTCCCTTATTGATGAGGTGCTCAGGGAAAGGATTAGGAGGTTCTGAACACACTGCCTTCCCACTGATAAACATTTTCAAGCATGAAACCTCTTAGTGAATATAAATATACTCGTAAAATCTGAAAACCAACAGTTTGGTTATCTGGGAAATGACAGCAAAAGCCCTAAACTAGCAATTTAACTGGAAATGAAAGAGCCACATAATAAAACCAAAAATTATACCTCAAGAAAAAAAAAACCTCCTGAAACGCCAATTTTAATCAACTTTGTAGAAAGGCTGCACATTTAAATTAATGTGCACATTAAATTAATAGTAAAATATTACAAGAGGATTTGTAATTCCACATGCATAGGAGCAACTCAAATTCTAATAACTGCACTCTGAGCCGGCTTAAATAATCAAGTTTTACGTTGCTTTCAAACGTGATTCTTAGTAAGGCTGAGGACACAATGTAAAGGAGAAGACTAATGTAATAATGTAACACCACTAATGTGTTACTATGGTTAACCATAGTTAACCATGTGTAACCATAATTAAATGCCCAGCAAAGCTGAGCAGTACATCTGTAGGTTCTTCCATATTAATGTTTTAACACAAATAATTCCTTATTTTAAGAAAAAGTAAAATTCTCCCTCTCATCACAAATATCCTTTAAAGAGATTAGGTACCTGACAGCTATTTGTCTAAACCTGTTGAGCCTGAAATAACCACGTGGAAGTTAAAGCTGAAATATCACAAACTTTCAACACTGAAGTTCACCTGTGGAAATAACACACCACCAAGTAACAAAAGCCTCACAATCTCTGAAGCACAGAAACGTGGTTTGGTGTCCTACACCAAGGGAAGCTCAGAGAAGCCCTCATCTGTTCAAATTCCCTGTTTCACAGAGCTCCAAACTCACTGTTACTACTGGAAATATCCCTAACGTTGCAGACATCTCTGAGTTTCAGAACTCTTTTTTTTTTTTAATTTTTTTTTTTTTAAATTAAGGCATTTTAAGGACAAGGAAAACCACAAGGTTCTTCAGTTTCCTGGAATTTCTCCTTTTACAAAACAAACTTGGAACTACGTTCTGATCTGGCAGGACAAGCGCAAAAAACAGGAACAAACTTCTGCTGTCTACAAAATAAAGGAGGAGGGGGGGAAAAAACCGCTCCGTTTCAACATCAATTCCTCTTCGCGCGGCTGGAAGGGGAAACACGCGGGCCGCACCTCCCGGGGGCGGGGGCGACCGGTGACAGCTCCCCCGAGGTCCCGCACCGCCCGGCTCGGCGGGGCGCACGGGCCGCCTCAACGTTTAAAGGTCGACAGA
>VZTX01001376.1:14631-26337 GCA_013400915.1 Pardalotus punctatus | reverse complement strand
AGCAGCACATCCCTGCACCGTCCCCTCAGCACCGTTACTCCAACCATGCCTGCACACAGACCCAGACAAATCGGGAGGCTGAGTGCCCTGGTGCACCGTGCCTGATCCTACAGCTGTGGGAACGGAGAGCCAGGAACCTTTCGGGGTCTAACAGCACCAGCACATCCTCCTCGCACCACAAATCCACGTGTAACTCAGAGCGCTGCAGGCTCAGCCAGCAACGCCAGAGCCGGAAAGACAACGTGCACAGGATGTTCCATTAAGTCTGTGCAGGAATGGAAGATTTTGTACGGCCTGAGAGTGTTCACGTGAATCCTACAGCCTCGGAGATGTGGCTGCTTGCATTGAAGTGCTCCAAGCGTTGGTTTCCAGCTGATCTTTTGGAGGTTGGACGAGAGGGGAGTGGGGGTGATGTTTGGGGGATTGTTTGGTGGTTTTGGGTTTGGTTTGGGGTTTTTTTTGTATCTTGTTCTTTGTAATATAAACTCTCTTCATGGCAGGTTGTAAGTACATGAAAAACCTCCTCGAAATTTGGGAATCTAGTAAGTGGTGGAAATTATTCTCAAGTGCAAAAGCTGCACTGCTGTCCCACAGGTGCTCCTTGAGATAGGATTGTTCCAGTAAATGAACATCGTGGTTTCTTGCTGTCTCTAAGTCATACCAGCACTTCTCACTGAGGCACAGTCTCTCCGATAAAACGGCCCATACTGGCTCAGCTGCATTTGTCCTATAATTGCAACAGCCCTTCTGAAGAGCAAATGACACCGCTTGTTCAGCTCACCAGCCCACAGCCACAGGCCTTTTTCCCCCCTCTCTTCTCTTTCCTTTTTAATTGAAATACTTTGGACACAAGTAGCTCTTCCTGCAGAGGAAATCAATTATGAAATAAATCTAATATTCAGATCAGACTATATTAGAAGGGACTACTCATCGTATATATGATATTTCCAGATTACATCTTAGCATGGCTCACTGAGTCATCACTTCAGCATTCTCACTAAATCAAAAATTAAACAAAGCGAATCAGTCAATTAACGTGGCTGCTTCTTGCTCTGTGCACATATAATCTTTTCAAGTCCAGCCCTTAACTCAATTTGGAGCAGGGTGTGCTCAGTGTCCAGGAAGAAGCATTCACTTGGCAGAGCTGGCTCCACTGCTCCAGCACAGGATGCCCAGCTCAGCTTGAAATCACTGCCACAACAGCACAACCTCAGCCGGCCAAAGGCCAAGCCTGAAGCCATTCATCTCCAGCAGAGACAACACAGCGCTGCTCAGTGCAACAAGCACTGCCAAGAACCAAAGTTCACTGTTCTCCTTCACTCCTTCCAGACACCACAGACGTTTTCTCCCCACACCTGTGCCAAGCATGGAAGACACACTGGGAATCACTCATTTCTCATCTATCTGACAACCTGGCTACACCCACAGCCATAACAGGAGGAAGATGCAAAATGCTTTGATCCTCACCAGACACAGCCACTTGCTGCTTATACACACAGCACATGGTTTCCAGCAGGTGTACTTTAAGAAAAGGGAAGGATGGGTTCAGCACACAAAAGAAAATATTTTGCCCTTGAGAAATACTTTCTAGGTCTCCAGTGAAATATCTGTCTGTGAGAGTACAGAGATGGACCCAACTCCATCAAATGTGATTCATGCAGCCTCTCTCCAGTCACAGAAGGGTTAGAGGTTTGTTTTTTAAAGCAAAAAATGGCCTGCATAAACTTCTTTTAGTACAAAAAGCTACAATTCCTGAGTCAATGTCCATGACTTGTGCTTTTGGGGGCTATGCCAGCGCTCATACAAGAGAAAAACAAGCCCCAGCACAGTTAAGAATTCTCTTCTTCCAAAGGATTGGCCACACTGGGGCAGAACAAAGCTGCATTCAGTGTCCAGCTCCTGAAGAACCTGGGAAACAGACATAGTCAAATCTTTTCTCAGCTGAGATACAGGCAAAGCAAGTGGATAAACACTCCTGTTCTGCAGTAGCAAAGACGAGATTGTTTCTCCCTCTTCTACACAAGTGTTTGTGCATTTGCTCTCCAATTCAAAACACTCTCCTTTAATTCCCCATAGCCTCCTCACATGCACGTGGCTCCAAGAAAAGAAATTCTAAACTAGTGCTGAAAAGGGTTCTAGTCTCATAAAGTCTGCAGAGGAGCTTTGCAATGGATTTAGATGGGATTAGAGCATTTATCTAGATTAACAGCACTTAATAGCACAGCTAACAAACAAATTGCTCTCCATAAGGAGAAATGATGATTGTATTTTTCTTGACTGGTCACTTTTTCCCCAAACATCTCTCCCTCACCAGCATCTGCAGTGTCTGTGCACATTCTAACTTATTTTCCCACTTTTCCCCAGTTTCTGGCCTGCCTGGCTGGACACATGTGGTTCTGACTCGAGGATGCAATCACATCAGGCATCTGACCAGTTCTCTGACAGTAAGAGATGGGTGTGACCCCCAGCCCCCCCTAAAGGTGCTGGTTTGGGTCCTTTTTCTTTACACAACAGCACTTTTCCATAGAACTGCAGAAACTCAACGTTTTTAAAGTCCCACTGACTTTGCTCAGTTCAAGCTTTACCCAGATGAAAATATTTGACAGACCATGTAATCATGCACAGCACTGTCCCTAAGAAACCAAACCAGGATGTCATATTTTCAACAAACGTAGGGGTTGAGTATAATTTGTTATAACTACGGAACTAAAAGCCTAAGGACTTACACTTCACCTTGCATTTGCTAGGAAGTGCTATGGTGAACTGGTTCAGCAGTGCAAGCTGACAAGGGAGACAATCTCAGCTACGAAGGCAGAGTGCTACTCAGACATTAGCATCGTTTTTCTTGTACCTCATATTGTTTAGATAAATCCAAGTAATTTCACTTCACAAATATTTTTGCACCTTGGAAAATGCCTGCAGATATCCATTACCAACCACAAACTCCTGGATTTTGGACCAAGTACTTTGAAAGGCAGCACTTTATTAACACAACCTACTGCTCAAGTACTTCCGTTGGGGAACATTTGCCAATAAGTTTGTCTCTGCTTCTTCTTTTATTCTTTTATTGTGGCAAACTTCCTGGAAATACTTTTTCATGTCCTAATCACCAACTTCAAACACACTACCACTGCAAAGTCAGGCGTGCACAGCATCCTGTGCTTTAATGCCTTCCAACAAAGTACTGACCATATCAAAACTATTTTTTCCTTTCAATGCATGTGTTCCAGCACCTCATCTTAAAGTCCTCTATCTACAGCTTTGTCAAAACAGCTTCAGAAGAACTGCCTGCTAAGCTTCATAATTATGCTAAGTACCAGAATCTAATAATCCATGGGCATATACGAAAGCTATCTGAATTATTAACCTCACACAGGTCTCAGCGCAAAGCAGAGCAGATGTCTGTATATAGAAGTTGCATTACTTTTACAAAATGATGTGAGAACAAAGTCACCTGGTCATTCACTGAGGCTCACAGCCAGGTTTTTTAATAATATGGACCCAGCCAAGAACACTTTCTCCCTTTCAATTTTAAACGGTGGAAAAACCACCGAGGTGTAAGATCCATTTTGTGGCCAAACGCTGTTCCTGCAGCCCCAGTGCCCATGGGAGCCGGCCCCGCCAGCGGCCGCACCGAGGAGCAGCAGGGGGCAACCCAAGGAACGGCGCTAGCTCTACGCAATGGGTTTACAAATATCCTCTTATTTTTATACTAGTAAGTATTTCACTTTTCTGATACGCATTGTTGTGATTATATGTTACTAGCTATGACACTGCCATCCCAACTGCTTTTTTTCACCACCCTGCTCCATCTCTTTGCAAATCATGTTCTCCCTGGCAAACATTTTTGAGAGTCTTCACCTGGTTTTGAACACGACTCCATTAATGCAATTAATTGATTTTGTTTTATTACCTTTAAGACATCTACCTCTGATTACTTCGCACTTAATGCACTAAGAACATTCAGATGCAATCTAGACATGAAGGGCACACAGACTAATAATTACATAGTAATGAGCTCCCATTTAAATATGTGTCACTTACATTTAAAATCCTGCTCATTTTTCTTAACATTCTATATTAAAGCTGCTTTAAATTATATACTAATACGGCCTTGTAATTGCAAGAGTAAAGTTTAGTATTTATTCCAAAGTTAATGAGTATCTATAACTTACATTAACTGGGAAGCAATAAATTACAGTAAAATATTATTTGCTGCACTAAAACGTAGCAGAATTCTATTGCAGCACAACAGGTAGTTCCAGTTGTAGGATTTACAAATTAGTGCCACACACAGGGGACACCAGTCAGCAACAGTGAGCCAAGGCACAGAGACGGCTCGGGCTGGTATTTTAGTCCCTCTGATGCCAAGAAGAACCATCTGAACATCATTTCCATACCGCCTTTGAGATCTTCAACATCCATAAGCAGGGCATAAGAAACGCATGGGATTTTTTATATCAAGACACGAAATGCAAACCCCACCACGAAACACTGCCTTTTTCATAAAGGCAACCGCCTCCTTCTGCGAGAAACACGCTCGGGGTGCAGGTGTCAGCACCACGGTTTAGCTCAGCTTCCGAGCAGAACAGGAGAGAACGAGGCAAACTTTGAGGGCTCCTGCTCCAGGGAACAGCTCTGCTCTCCTGAGCTCAGCTCACCTGCACAGAGCACACAAACCTGCCCAGCATTTAATCTGCAGCTTGGTTTTCTCTATGGAATATAAATCACTAACATTTTAAAGGATCCGCTATTTGAATACCTCTGTGAGGAAAAGCAGAACAAGAGCATATCTGACTCCTGCTTTCCCAGGCTTGGCCAGCTGCCTCAGCCACTGGCCACGGTCACATCTGTGCACAGATTAACACGAGGCTCAGATGCCAAATCAGCCGGCTCAAGTGAACCACAAGTGATGACAGAACAGCAGAGAACAGAACATTTGTCTGATGAAAGCCCAAAGACAGCATGGGACCCCGAAACACCAGCCCCACGTGGAACACATTCAGTAACTACAGGGCACCATCACTGGAAGCAGAATGAGCCTTCTGACGTTTTCAGAAGGCACACACCTGTATTTCTAAGGAAGGGAGATTTGTTTATTCTACACAGATGTAATTAACACCTACAGAGTGTATAATATACTTCACATCTGCTTCTGGTTACTCATTTAGCCAGTTTCTGAAAATGGAGGCATGCTAACTGGAAAGCCAGACTCATTACCTGTACAACAAAGACCACCAGCTGACTCCCACCAGGGCCTGGCCTTATTAACCTTAGTTTTAAATTACAAAGTCACAGATGTACTCATCAGTTGCTTGATGAAGATTCATTTGTCAATCTCATCTCACAAAAGAATTAACATTAAGACGTTACAGGCTGATGATTGGAATTGTTATAATGCAGGACTACAGACAAACAGCAAGGCACCTGCATATCTGTAACAACTAAAAGCTCTCTCAAAAGTTCAAATTAACCAGCATAATTCTAAGAAATTAAGTAAAAAGCACTGAATTGCATCAGTCATGGGCCTGTTCTGCACACAGTCGGACAAATACATTCATGTCTCCAAGTGTAGCATTGATTTATAGACATGGTGGTTTGAGGACAGAAAGAAAGAACTATGTCATTTATTTGGCTATTTTATTAGGAAAGATTGAACAAGTCTCTGGCACATAATCCCTTCACCAGATCTGACAAAAGCAGAAACAAACTCCAGGCTAAATACAGGTAAGAGATTACTGCTCTGAATTAACCTAATTACGTGATTCAATTTGGCACTTTAGGGAAAGGATGGTTAACACCCATGGAGCAAAGAAGGATGTGGAGCAGGGAAAATGAAAGGTTGGCAGCTGTGGAGCAAGGAGGTGGGACACAAGGAAAAGGGTCCACAGGGAGCCATCTGAGAAAATAACAGATCATCTCTATGGAATATAAAAGGCACAGGCGTTTCCAGCAGCGCTGCGGCTCCAGGAGCCACGGCTCTGATCACTCCAGGGAAAGAGACTGGATTTGATCAGCCTCCGGACTACCATGGCCTCTCAACGGGAGGTCCAAAGGCAGACGGTGTGAAAATCCCTGAGAAATTCCAGAGGGACATCCTGGGATCAGCCAGGGTGTGCAAACCCAGCTGGAAGCTGGTGCCGATGCCCAGCGCAGCAGCCTGCCTGCAAAAGCAGCTCCAAAGGATCTGCCATGGGACCCACGAAGCAGTCCATGGCCGGGGACATTTCTCCCCGAGGCATCACTGCCCTGTCCTTTCCTCTGCCAGGGGCCTGTCGCAATCCGCAGGAGCTCCTTGCCCCAAGCCCCTGCCATTCGGCTTTCGGGGGTGTTTGGAGGAGCAGACACAGCAGGGTGTGAGGGCAGGGAGCCATCGGTGCCCTATTCCCGCGGTGTCCCGGACACGTGGAGATGCTGCGGAGCAGCAGGTGCAATGCACGGCTGGAAACCAGCCCTGAGATGTGGTAGGGCTTGCTCGAGCAGAAATGTTCAAGTGCTCCTCTGCGGCACTACGATCAGGAGTAGCTGTGTGCCTTGGCTCTCCCGGCACTGTTGGGGTACAGCTGCACCCCAGCACCCATCACCCCGAGCGCCAGCTCCGCTCCTCTCCACCCAGAGCTGCGCCCTGAACTCGGAGCCGGGCTGAGGCACAGGACACGCAGCGAGCTGACACACACAGCCTCAGAGCCCGGGGCAGGGGCTGCACGGAGCTGCGTCTGCCGGGCACGTGTGCCAGCCCACCCACACATGGAGTCCCCAAGGCTGAGCATCCCTGCAGGTGCCTGCTCTCCCTTCCACACGAGGTACTTCAGCATCCCATGGCCTGGGCAGGTCCTGTACATTTGCAGGCCTTTCCCAGCATGATCACTCCTCAAAATCCAAATTCAATGGTGTGAAGCAACAAAACCCACAGAAATACTGATTTTGTGTCAGAACAAAGTTACTTACGAAAGGAAAGTGAAAGCTGGGCACTTACAGGGGTCTCCTGTTTTTACATCTCCAGATTCTTGGTCTTCTTCAATTTTCTGTATTATACTGTCACTTAAGAACTCAGAGGTATTTGCTGAGGATCAGTTCAGCTCCAGACATTCTCCTTCCCCTCTGTTTCGCTTGCAACCACCCACTAGTCAAAAGGACTACACGCATACAAGAAACATTCCACAACTGGGTAAACAGTGTATTTACAGAACAACTCCATCACGGCACTGCTGAGCACTCGTGGGTTTAGTCCAAGCCTAGTCACCATTATCAGGAGAACAGAAATTTGGACAAGAAAAATGCACTAGATCACGAGAGCCTGAGGATGAAAAAGCCCCAGAACCATTGCAGAAACTTCAGAGGGAGGATGGCTTCCCAGAAAAGGACACAATGAATATGTGATAGTACTGGAAAAGAAAATGAGTGCCCTTGTAAAGTATACCGAACTAATCTGTTCCCATCAATGAAAAGCACTAAGATTTCATGCTAAGATTCTTCAGCAGCCAAGCTTTTGTAAACATATTCAGGGACAGAGAGACGCTATTCTGAAAGATGCCTAGAAGGGTTTTCAGGAGACAAAGACAAAAAAAGAAAGTCAATGATGAGCAGGAACCGTATAATCCTGAGTCTGTACTGCCCGTCTGAATGTCAGCTGTTTCATGTACAATTCTCCTCTGACGTTCGGCTTTCAAGACCGCCTGCCTGCTTGGTGCTCAAACCAAACATTCTGTTCAGCTAATCCTGCTCTGTGGAGAAGTTTTATCAGTAGCTATTTAACAGCAATGCGTAGATAGATTTCCTTGCATAAAGGAATAAATACAGTCTGAATATGCATGTGGTCATTGAAAGATTTTTCCACTGGAATGAGAAGCACCGGGTTGTGCAGACCTTATTATTAATGAGAAGAATTTACTTAGCTAAGCAGCCTGGAAAATCTAGTCTTTTGGGGGATCTGCTTTCAGTGTGAAAGCACAGCAGTGGAGCCTCTACACATGAAGCAAAGAAGAAAACCCTGAAATATTAAATATTAACTAGATACTATTCAATTAAGGAAAGCTTTCACACAATCCATGAATTACACTGAAAAAGGACTTGGCCATTTTGAAGACAGCTGGATCTGCCAGTGCAGGAATACAGTCCACCATTCCTTTGCTCCAAACCAACACACACACAGACAATTTGTTCATTTAACATATGGATGTAGCGACTTAAGAGAATACCCTGACCATTGTATCCCGTTTAAAAAAAAGGTAAAACAAAAACACAGAAACCTTCGAAGTTTGGATATTACATTTTGGTAGCAATTTAAAAGCTAGGAACTTAGACATTAGGATGCTAGTCAACTACAACACCCAGCTCTACCTTTATGAAGACAAAAAGGATGAAAGATAAATCTGATCAAAACGGTTTTATTTACAACACACCTGTTTTTCCTCAGGCAGAGGACTCAGCGTGCCATAATCCTTTGGGCTTTGGACAAGTACTCTATAAAATGTCACTTCTGATAGGTTATATACAATTTAATGGGGGGAGGTTATTATTTCAGATCAGAGAGAACGTACCAATCATCTCACCAGGAGCACTGCACACGATGCCTGTTCAGCCAGCTCCTCCTTGGAGCCCATTAGCCTGGGTTAAGGACGGACACCAAGATGAATGCCGGACCCTGGCCAGACATACCGGCCACACCACCTTGGGCAGAGGAGGGCAGGAGTGGCTCAAACCCGACCAGGCTGTGGCCACAGAGAGCCATTCACTGTCACCACTGTCCTCCTCCTGGCAGCTACCAAAGCCTGGTGATTAAGATGGTGAATGAAATTACCCAGCATACAGGACACCCACAGAGGAGCCACGGCAGGGGATCTGAGAAGTGCCCTGAACACCACATTCATAGCCTAATTTTATCCTCACCCCCATCTCCCATAAATACCCAGTACCCTAAAACTGGGTCACTGCTGCCTGGAGGGTGGCAGGGGAAAATTCATAAATATTGATGCAGGAAAAAGAAATAAACTTTTATTGGAGGAGTGGGTTCTCTCTACCATGCCCCAGGAGCCTCAGCGCCATCAGCATTTTGTGGTGCCAAACCATAATTTAAAGGCTGAATTTTATGCCAGCTCACCAGGCCTGTCAAGGCTTCCCATCTTCCATTTCAGCCCATTAGTATCAAGAGAAATCAAGAGCCTTCCTTGGCCTCATCACCACTTCTGGAAAGGACTTGTACTCCCTCCAAAAGCTGCCTCTCCTGATGAGGCTGGGAGAGAAGACGCTCTCCACATGCCAGGAAAGCACGAACTCCTCCACCTCTAAACTCCAAAGCCCAGCACCAGCCAGCACGATTTGTGTTTTGAAGTGACGTATTTTCAAAAGAGACATGGTTTTCTGATTCAGAAGAGCCTTCTAATAATGAACTGCATGGCCCACAGTTACTTCAGTTTGGTGGTTTTTAAATAGCGCAAAAAAATTTCATGATAAATTATGTTTTTAAAATAACTTAAGGTAGGGAAAAAAATAATCACAACCAATTCATCTATTTGCAAGGAAAAGCCTTCCAGTAAGCACCTCCATCATAACAGAGGGAATACACAGAAAAGTTCTCCCCTACCCACTAAAATTCAGGTTTTACCACAGAGGCAAAGAGCAGACAGCACAAACTGAGCTCAGTACGTCACTATCTCCTTGAGAGAATAATGCAGCTTTCATATCAAGAACACACAGTTATAGGTCTCTGCAAGAAATTGCTCAGAAATACAATTAGCAGATAATGTAATTGAACAAATATGTCTCATGGAAAGGATATAAACTTCAAATTAACCAGTGCCTGAATAGACTTTGTTGTTGATCACATTTTAAATAAGTTTAAACCACTACAGTTCAACAGGCCCGGCCTCGAACTGAAGGGACACTCAAACCATCAATCATGGGGAGCCAAAATTTCACCCAACAGGAGCTTATGAACAGAAAGACAAAGCTGCCTGCATATTTTTAATTCAACATGTTCTATTCAAGATGTTGTTATTTTGATATTCAAACAATTCCCACTGGCATTCAAGTTAGCCATAATTTGTTCTATCAGCCCAGCCAAGGGAGCAGTGAACTGCAGCTGGGGAGGCAGAAGGTGGTGACAGACTGAAGAAAGGACCTTTAGAGGAGCTTATCTGTCCTTTCACCGCACAGATGTGAGTGCAGAAGGAGTCCAGGCTCCTTAACCCGTGTGCCTGGAGGCACCCCCATGAAAATGCTTTCAGACACCAAACCTCTGTGCTTGCAGAATTTGTTTTTTGCATGAGTGAGTAGTTTCAACACCTCTGGTGTTTGCCAAAAAATCAAAGCACTAAAAATGAAGGTAAACTGACTGCTCTTGTCTCACAGTAGAACAGCACAAACACGTGTCATCACTCATCTCTGCTCTGAATTATCCTCCATTGGTTCTGAAAGCAAGGGCCAGCAGTCCAAGGAGAAAAATATCACAGGCAAAACAACTGAAACCAATGTAAAAAACTGGCATTTGAATGCCTCCACTCTTACACAAAAAACACCTTCTTACAGTAATCAATAGGTGTCACGTGCCCTCAAACTGGCAATTTTCTGCACTTCCAAACCAGAATATTGCTGCCCACTAGAAACCAAGTACCACTGGTGCCTCAGCATTGCAGGGTGAGCTCCACGCTGAAACAGCCACCTCTCCTGAAAGTCTCTGAGGTTTGTAAAACCACAGACAGATTAATAAAATTGACCAAGGATGAAGAAGAACTAAAATAGCTTTATTTCTTTCTTTCTAAAGCCACTGGCAAAAATCAAACCAATTAAAATCATGATCTGAGTCAGTTTTAGCTGATTGTTAGCACCTCGGGCAAAATGCCGCCAGAGCAGCGTTGCAGTTGGTTTCCAATTTAGCTGTCAGTGTGACAAGGGAAGGGGCTCGAGGAGATGAAAGAGGCCATTAATAACAGAAGCAAAGATGAGAGCTTGGTCCACACCATGGGCGTAGGATTTACATCAACTTCCCTTGCAGTTCCCGTGCTTCCTTTCTGACAGCAATCCTGGCCCAGGGCAAGAATAAAACCAGGAAGGTAAGAAAAACTTAAAGGGAAGCAAAAAAACGCCCTAGAAAGGGTGCACAGATGCATAGTCAATAAAGGATATTTTTACAAAGCAGTTTAAACTGAATATTCTCAGAAAAGATGTTTTCAATGAGCAGGTGACAAAAGCACCCTGCACAGACCACTATGGATGTTGTATGGACAGTGAGTCCTCTCACCTGACCAAGCAGAGAGGGAAACTGGGATCATCAACACCAAACCCAACAAAATATCCCCCTAGGCTGGAAACTGGCCCAGCCACCCATGGGGTGAGCCCACCAAGGACACCCTGTGTATCTGTGCTGGGCCACAGATAGAGAATCACCTCAGCTGGCTTTGTCCAGGACAGTGAGATGTCGTGACAACAGCAGCATTTGCAAGAGGCTGGAGGGGACAATGCAATAACATACAAACTACCTTGGTACTGATGGTGACCGGCGCCCAAGCTGCACCACCATGTACCGAGTGAGCAGCAGAGGCACCAGGCTGTGCCCTGTTCACTGATGGAGCCTCCCTGGGACAGGAACCCACGGAGGGGGAAACTGCTGTGTGCAGCCCACACCGTCACCGAGGCTGCTCAAGGGACAGGCGAGCCAGGGCAGCAGTGAAAGCCATCCAACCAGCCCTGGCATGGCTGAGGAGAAAA
>VZTX01001376.1:0-14306 GCA_013400915.1 Pardalotus punctatus | reverse complement strand
GAGAAAAGCAGCCTGTCCTGTGTCTGTGCAGCAGCTCCTGGGTGGCAGCAGTGCCCTGGCACGGCTGCAGCAGCTGGCAGCGCTGGATGAACGTGGCCAGGCTGCGCACTTGGGCAGGACGTCCATCGCCGCACGGGCAGCACGCAGCCCGCTAGGCGTGTGCCACGTGTGCCACACGGCAGCACCCAGAAACTCACCTGCCCCAGGCAGCACACGTACTTTACCAGGTACCCTGCAACAACAGCAGAGCGCCAGTCACATCAACAGCACACCAGGACACATCAGCCACAGGGCACTAAGCCAGCCAGGCTGGGCCACCAAATCACATCAACAGAATAAACATACAACATGATGCTGTTGTGACAGAACGTGACCCCTGACAGAAGCAGTTCAAACCTAAAAAAAATTCCAAATGATCAAACAACAACAAAAACACCACCGTAGGACAGAAGCTAAAAATAAGATTCAACAACACTGCTTTTCATCAGGTCTTCCTCTGTGCCTGAAAGCGAAGAGCTTGCAGTGACTGCCCTCACTTTGGATTCAGAATCACAAACAACTCATCAATTCCCAATAGTTCATACATGGCGTGAGCCAAGGTATCATTTTTCTGGGGAGGAAAAACAAGAGCAAGAAACTATTACAACTCTAAAAATATCATGGAGTGATGAACTGGGAAGCCGGGTCCCGGGCAGATGCCGATTTTATTTTCCTGCCACTTGTCACGCACGCAGCCGTTCCCTGCCCGCAGCAGCCGCGCTGTGTGAGCCCGGTGTCCCCACCCCTGTCACCCACTCTGGGGCGAAGGGAGGACCTTGTCTGGGCAGGAAAGCCTGGCAAGGTGCTCATTCCCTTTTAGCTGTACCCTCCAGTGCTTCAGGCCGATCTAAAGTAGGTCTTTCAGGTTTATGAGGCACGTAGAGGAGCACAGCAAGGATTTACATGTTTGTCATCCCGACTTGTGAGCAGCACCCCACAGATGCGGAGAAACTGAAAAGGGACCGGTTTCCAGAGGCAGCCAAGGTGCAGGGAATAATTAGTGAACCACATTAGCCTACTGAAAGAGGTGGACAACTGATAGTCTGCATCTTGAGATTCTCATCCTTAGGCTCTGTTCCAGACGAAGTGAAAAGGATTGGGACATTATGTGTTTCCCCCAGGACAAGCTGAAAAGGACTAACCTGGGTGCATGCAAAGAGGAGTGTTGAATTCCCAGCGCACATCTTCTGCTACTACAGAAGATGGGAATTTAGCTACCACCACACCACATCAAAAGGAACCTCATCAAATTTCATTCTTCTACTTTAAAATCTGTCCCACGCCTTTCTCATATGTCTGCACGTCCTGATCAATTAGCTTACGTCAGAGCCTTCTTACACACACACGCGAGTTTTAATTGATTTACTCAAGTCAGCGAGCAAGGGATAAATTACATCTCGGAAAATAAAGCTGGGCAGACTGGGGCAGCCTGCTTCACTGTTATGAGATTTGAAAGTTCAAAAACAAAGGCAGATCTGGTTTCTTCCCCCAGTCTGATCGTAAGCTTCAAACTGCCTGGTGCTCTGAGGCGCTGCGTTAGCTGGGCCTAATCATCAGCCAGACCGCTGATTTTTTATATCAGTGCAGCCAGGGCATTAATCCTACAAGTACAGTCATGCTCCATAGAAAGAACTTGTTTATCTGGCAATAAACTTACACTGATCACAGTAGTATTAGCTAGAATTTATAAAGCATCAGCTGCTCTCTCTACCCAGTAAAACACAGAGACATCATACAGCACATTGCAGATCTGAATACTGAATAGAAAATGCACATAAAAATAACATTTCCGTGCTTTGTGGTGGTATTTTGACTGGGTCAAAAACTGATGCCACCACCATTTAAAGACTCTTCATTCACACTGTATTTACCAAGGTGTTAATGATCCTTCAAGACCTTTGAGCCAATAATCCTTATGCTTGTGAAAAAAGGTAAAACATAAATAAGAAACAGATAAAGATTAAGATAATGCAAGAGACTGAACTAATTGCATAATTCCCAAAGCCAAATTTTGAAGCACAAACAACCATAATGCAGCAGAACTGGAGAGGCAGCAGCTGCCTTCAAAAACACCCAGCCCGGGACAGGGTAAAAACTCCAAATGACACTTTCGGATCACAGCATCTTCCAGGCAATCTTTGAGGATGCCAGCTAAACACAGGATTCTGCTGCCTTTTATTCACCAACAGGGTTTTCTGCTGCTGCAAGATCAGATTTCAGGAACCAAATCTGTTTCTCCTACATACTTCAGTTTCTATTAAACTTGCTGGAACTATCATGGCAATTCCTTGTACACACACAAATCCCATACTGCAGAATCAAGCCTCGAAGTTATGGTTAATTCCAGCCATCTTCAGACTCATTTTAAAACAAAACACTGATTCAACACAACCCCACACACACTTTTGATAAAGAAAAAAAAATGAAAAAAAGAGAGCAAACATTTAAAATATTCATCACAAACAGCGGTCAGCACTATGAAATGCAAAGCGTATCACACTTCCACTGAGGATATTATTCAGCAAGGCTGATACTGAGCAGCACAAATCATGTTTCAATCTAACCTGACAAGACAGTACTGGCTCAGGTTCTGTTCTTTATAGGCTGTCACACAAAAAAAACACCGATGAGCTATCAAAGTCTCTCACCAGTAGTTATTCAAACACGTCCCATGCACAGGGATGGTTTAAAATTTTTAAAGCAGCAATAACAGTAATTAGAGATCTGACTGAGGAGGCAAAAGCACTTTAAGAAAAGACATACAAAAGAACAGGGCTTCACACTGGGTATGAGAATCTGCTGATGAATGAACAGCCATGATCTTCACAACTTCGTGAAAGAAGAGCAGTGCATTATCTTCTCTCAGTGACAGAGGTACTGCCTTGACAAACAGCTCGTTCAGACTCGTCTGAATGAGAGGGATGAAAGTGTGCAGTGTTTTCTTGATTTCTTTTATAAGCCTTTTGTCACTCACTCAGGCTTCCTTCATGCACATTCAATTGCTCCTTCTGAAATACATTTAACGTAAGAATTTCTGATAGTGGGAACATGGCATGACAAGAATATACAACATTCACTGACATGGGGCCCAAACCAAAACACCACCAGGTTTTGGGTAAATGAAAAGTAGAGATGTTTGGCACCTTGCAGGACAGATTGTCAAGTCTTTTTTACAGCGTTTTAGGCTGTCAAACCTGCGTGCTTTCACTACAGTCTGGTATCACTACGAGTTTCAAAGGCAGGGCTGTGGGGGATTCTTTGCTTTCAATACTGCTACAGAAGTTAACCCCATTCATGCCATTAGAAAATGCAAGGACCTAAATTTTCTTTGAAGCTGCTTTATCAGTGAAAGGAAAATCTGGCTTCCAAATCCCAAATAATTTCATCTGGTAATTATTCAGTTAAGTCTGGCAGAAGCACACACTTTGAATTCAGTGAAAATGTCCACGTACCCCCACACTGCCTTCAACACAACAATAAATGTATTTATCTTTTCTGTGACAGAGCTCCTGAGCTTCAGAAAAACTCAAGTAGTCATTCCAGACCTCACTTTTGGGGATCACAAGGCTGACTGACGCTGGTGCCACACGTGGGCTTTGACAGGACTGGCCACCAAAGGACAGCACTTGTCCCAACCCACTGCAAGCTCAGGACAATCTTTTGTTCCATGGTAAATGGAAAGCAGGACTTTGGACACCCCGGCATAGGCAGGAGACAACCTGAAGATTTCATTTAAAAAAACAGTTTCATTCTTGGGTGTTTGCACCAATACATGTAGGACACAGATTTAACAAGCAACAAAAATAGTCCCAGTTTTATAAATTGAAAAGGTAAAAAATCAGACAAGATGACTGAAGTTTGTTTAGATCCTTGAGCTCTGACTGACCAGAACATTACACACCACTTTGAGCTGGGTGTCCCTTCTAGATATTTAACGATTTATTTATTTTTCACTTGTAAGCCCAGTTCTGTCTCTCTTGATTAGAGGTTCAGCCTTCTCCTGCCACTTTACAATTTGGGTACTTTTCAGGCAATCTGCAAAAGACCCAGCTGGTAGAAAACCTCCTGAGGCAACAGACTCAGCCAGCAAACCCGCTCTGCAAAGGTATTTCTGCACAGGTATTTCTCTTAGTACACTCAGTATTTGCAGCAGTTTCAGCAGCTCAAACGCTGATGATTTTGCCAGCGCCTGCCAACAGTGGTGATGAACACATATCTTTGGTCTTCCAGTGAAAAGCCCTGGAGCTGCAGCAAATGCAGAAGCTCCTTTTCCTCCCCATGTCCATCTCTGCCAGGGCTAACTCTTGTCTCCCCTGGGCTCCACTGAAACTCTTCCCACTGATCCGTCCCTGCCTCAGTTCAGCCCCACGGCTGCTCCTCACAACCCCCCTGCACCAAGAACACACAGAGCCAGGCTGGTACTGCAGAAACACTGATCAATGATGTCCATAACAGCCCTCTTCCATTGCGTTTTTCAGCTTCCTTGTGCTCTCCAGAGACTTTTCAAAGCTAACTTTCCATCGTTCAAAGTTTCACAGAATTTCCTTTCTCCTGCCACTGCACTACATTTTCTCCCCCTTCCATTCTCAGCCTGGCACCTCTTATTCATTCCACAAAGCAACTGAAAGTTCATCCTTCACGATCAAATACGGAGGGAAATAAAACCCAGACACTTCCAAACCGAAAGGCGCAGCCCCCAGCCTCACCACAGAGCTTCCTGCCATCCTCCACACCACTGACTCAAAACTGCTTTTTTTTAGCTGTTACATATTTCACAGTCTCTTCCTAACATTGTGCAGAATTGCCTAACTAATTTTTCTGATCATACTCAAAAGTCTTGCAAAAACATCTCTGTTTTGATGGAAAGCCTTTTCAGACCAAGGGTGGAACAAGGACAGAGATGGAAAACCTGTCAGGTCTTTTTCCTTAAAAATAGTTCCCGTGTGCCTGTTTTTCCTGAGTAACCTCAAAGAAGTTTTGCTTACGACCCAGTGGGGGAAGAAATTCAAATTTTTAAACCCTGAAAGTTGCCGTGAAAAGAACTGACAATTTTCACAGCTCTGCATAATCCTGTTCTCCTCTACATTCATTAATTGCTCCAAGTTAAATTAAGCATCCCTAAACAAGAACATCTACTGCTCTCAAATGAACTACTAGGAAAAAGTAGAAATTTACCTTTCTCTTGTCTTCCATGCTGTTCACTCTTTGTACAGGAGTTACAGCATCACTATCTACAAAGCTTTCGCTCCTCCCATCACCTACTGACTGCATAGATACCCTGCATGAAAAGACTGTTATTTACACAAGTCTGTTACTCCCTACATCCCAGAAATCACGTGACAGAAATTCTTCCCAAAGACACAATTATACAAACAGAACTTGGAAAATGGGGTTTGCACTGATAATTTGAAAAGCAAAAAAGACAAAACAAATGCCATAAAACCCAACCCCAAAACAAACACCCCAACCCCTCTTCCAGCCAAGAGACCAAATCCGCTGCTTTGCAGTGGCCAAGTAACACAGCCCAACATGGCCAGCAAGGCAGGTACCAACCAAGCTCCAGCACTAAAACAGACTTGTTCCTTTGCCAGCCTCCCCGGCCAGGAAGTGTCCTGACCCTAGAGTGGATCTGAAACAGATCACACTTCACCCCAGAAATCTTCTTTCAGCTCCTGGGACTGCCTGGAGTCAGACTTCTGACTTTCTGCTGCTGTAGCCTTCCCATTAGGTGACCAAGAAGAGACTCGCCATTTGATCCATTTTGACTTACTTCACTTTTACCACCTTCTATTGAATTCCGCCCAAAACAATTAAAACCCGGTATCCTTTCCTCAGAACGCAAACACGGGGCAGAGGGGGAAGAAGAGAAGAGCAGCAAATGAAAGTCATTCCAGCTCTCCTTGCCCAATCACTTGAAAGCAGTTAGCTATTTTTGGCAGTCTCGGAACGTTCAGGCACTGGTATGCAAGATGAGAAGCAAACGTAAAGCAGGGCACGTGACAAAGCTGGCTGATCGTACTCCAGCGCGGCTGCAGAGCCCGCTGCTCCCCACAGGCGCAGGACAGAGCCCTTCCACAGCCGCAGCCTGGGACAGGAAGGAGCACCGGCACCACACGATGCTCTCCATCAATTACAAACCGAGACTCGCTCAGGAAACGCATACACCTGTAATTCCCACCAATACTACAACTCCCAAAAATATCTCCACATCTTTCTTTTACTAGGAAGGACTTTCATGGGTCAGGTATTCCAGCTCTGCGCCCCACAAGAAGTGACAATTGCAGTGACAGTTGGGTCCAGCATAGTTTCTTATTCTCCTGCAGCACTCAGAGGAACAAAGTGTAAGTGACAGCAGTTCGGAGCACTGTGTGCAATTACAATTAAAACATTTATCATTTTCAAGGCAGTCCTGTAGCACAACTTGGGCAAATTCAGATATAAGAGCAACAGAAGTATTTCGTATGTCTACTGAACATAAGATAGCTGCACAGAACTCCACAGCAGATGTAAAATCCAAAGGAAAAATGTTTCTATGTAAGCAATTTGACAGCACATTGACAACGTGTGGAAGTAAATCCAGCCTAAGCTACTTGAACACTGTGGCCAGCTCCAGTGAACTACTTAGGAGACAAAAGGGGGAAAAAAAGGTACCTACCATCTTCTTGGTAACCACCGAAAAAATGGCTGAAAAACCAAATCAGAAGAAATCTCAGTCCACATGTGTGTGTGCCAGGCAGGTGAGAGTGTGCAACACCAGAGACGGGCTCTGATCACTTGGAGCTCAGTCTGCATCACTCTCTCCTCCTGCTGCCTCTCTCCCTGCCCCTCTCTCAGCTTTCCACTCTAGTCCTTTCACACTTTCCTTCTACTGTATCTTTCCATTTTATGCAAGAAAATGTCCTGCACTTTTCCCCTTCATTTAATGAAAACCAGAAATTTCTAAAATTTGAGCAAAAAGTCACCTACAACACAAGAGGAAAAACTTTGAGAATTCCTGATTCCCCTTTCCTAGAGATGCTCAAAAGCTGTCTGGACACAGTTCTGAATGATGTGCCCAGGAGACCTCGCCTGAGCAGGGGGGTTGGACTGGATGAGCTCCAGCGCTCCCCTTGCAGTAGGGTCCATTCTGTGATTCCACACACTAAATGAACAGGACAATCAAACAATTAGGTGAGTGCTAATTACCACTGGATTTGAATAAACAGGTTATGGGGGAGGCAGGGGAAAGTGGCTCAGAACTCCTAAGCTTCTGTAGTTAAATTCAGAGGCTAAAACCTGAGTGAAGCTGCTGGAAGCGCAGAGCTGGCGCTCATCACCTCTCCTCTCCTCTGCCAGGGACTGCAGCCCCTGGGGAAGCCACTGGCCTGTGGGAACCATCACCTGTGGCCAGGAGAGAGAAGGAACTGCCCAGTTCCTTTCCAGTGAGAAGGGCAAGTCACCTGTTACCTTTGCCACCAGAGCCTGCGGCCGGTGGTCACCATGTCATCACACACGCTGAGCTGCGTCACTGCCCAGGGACATCCTCTGGGGCCTCTGTGAGGTGACAACAGCTGCCCCCAGAGGCTTCCAGCACGTTCCACATGGGTCTGGAAGACGTCACAAAGGCCTCACCAAAGCTGGCAGCAACACTGCCGCCACCTCGGTGTGCTTTCAGGGGATGGTGGAGGGAGAAGGGGAGAAGGACAATCAGACGGGTACTGCCACCACTGCTGCCAAAATCCTGTCCTGGCACGTCCGTCTCCACTGCTAAACTCACAGGAACAGGGACAGAGAAACCCCCCAGAGCAGTTCAGCACCGCTCCTGGATCCCCTGTGCTGGCATCACAGTGATGAACAGAGATGAAGCTGCCACTTACACAGTGACACCCAAAGCAAAGGCCTGTGGAACGCTCAGGTCAGACGAGGATTGCACGATGCACACCCGCGGTCTGATCCCGCTAACACAAAAGAAATTCATCCTAAATTGGGTGGAAACTAAAAGCACATGAATCAAAAATATCAAGCACTGGTTGAACCATTTATTCTTAAGGCAACCAAGAGAGCCTGATATCAATGATGTCAAGCCTCAGCTGAAAGCATCTAGCGATTCCTTGGGCCACAGAACAGAGCGATCTCTATAAATACACCTTCATTTCAGCTACAGGCACAACCAGTGTCAAAGGTAACGAACCACCATTAGTTCAGATTTAGTCAATCTCGAACTGTGGTCATGTAATGCAGCCCAGATCAATGGCTATTGGATTGCTATTTCAGGAATATCTCTTCTTCCCACTTCATTTCTGTCCTCTGCTCCCTCCCACCTCACAGTGATGCTCTAATTATTCAAACAACGTAAGCAGTACTCAATCCATGCCAGCCCTTTCTTCCTTTAGTACTGACCTTGCCTTATACATCACTCTCACAAAACTAATTAAGTGGAGAACAGTCTCACTTTACCCTCTCTTCATGAAAAGAACTGAATTCTTACCGGCCTGAGGGTGCAATTCAAATTATTTTCGCCTTCATTTCAGTCAGCAACACAATACAAATATTGAGCGAGAAACCAGACCAGGCAATTCGAGAAAACCCTTTACCCAAGATACCACGCATAAAAATAAAAGAATTATTGTAAATAACATATATAACATAGCTGTCTCATTTCGGTTTTTAATATGGCTTTTCATGTAAGCTTGACCAAGACATGTTTTGGGAAAAGCAGGGAATTTTGTTAGGTCAAATGACATAGGTGAGGAAAAAAAACCTGTTTGGGGTATAAAGGTCCTAGAGCCAAGCTCAGCTAAGAGGGATATGAGCGGCTAAGAAACCTTCAGTCCCAGAAAAGAGATCTGAAACCATGGAATCTGTGAGAGCATCCAGGCATCAACAGGGCAGCTCCTCTCCAATACACATAAACACAACAGTCCTGCTCTGAAAATGCTCGGCTGTAGGACATCTAGAATGTGGAGCTTGTCCTCCTGGAGTTGTAAATGTTTTGTTTGTACACAGGACACCTCTAGATTTACAGAGGATTTTATAAAAGCATGGATTCGCTGCGTGCAGGGAGGAGACTGAGGAACAGGACTTGCCATGTCCCGAGGAAGCGTTTCGTGTAATTCTGGATCCATGTCTTCTTCAACACATGTGGCAATAACACACAGTGAGGAACAGGAGGAGAAAATTAACATTCGTCTGACCCAAGGCTACACTGCAGCACAAAATTCCCAAAGCGCAGGGGTAAGACCAATGCCTTGCAGGAACTCACAGTAAGTGGCACAAACACAGTTAATGACAAGTCTCCAGTATATTGTGGGTGGCCACAGACCAGAGATGCCAGAAGCCTAAGCCATGCAAATTCTTATTCATCTGCTGTGGATGCTGCTGCTCCTCCCTTTGCTGCGCCCTGCAATGCTCTGTGAGGCTACTCATCCTCCAGGCTGCATCTGCCTGGGAGTTTTTCCTTTGAAGATGAGATTTGGCATCTGCCAAGAAGCAACTATTATTAAGTTTTCCTCTAGAAGCAAAAAAAAAAGACTGTCTCTTACTACCTTCTGTACAACATGAGTTCTTTGGCATGGACAGCAGGCACACAAGAACCAGCACTGTAACAAACCCCAGAGCATGGAGCTTGCCCCTGAAAATCTGCCTTACTGCGGATTTCTTCAACACTGAAAATCATTTAAGAGCATGAATGTGGTGGCATTTTGATCTTAAGACCACTTCCACTTTTCAGTTTTGATCTCAACACCACTTCCACTGGTGTTTTATCAACACAGTGAGGGGCCACTGTCTCGGGATTTAGAGGGAAGGATGTGTCTTTTATGAAGAGTTACTGTCATTTGTGGTACCAAAACCAGTCACAGATAATGAGTCAGAACAGGAGGTAGTTACTGTAAATATTCCAAGCATGGGCACATTAACAACCACCCACTAATCAGAGGCAATGCCACAGGCAGACACAGAGAACTCCCACCGGTGTCAGTGGGAATTTTGAATGGATCAGGACCTCAGCCAAGCACCGAGTATCTATTGTAACCTGCAGCATTAATATCCAGGATGGAATGGGTCACGCCCCAGATTCTGGCTGTCGCTTTCCAGTGGGCGATGCAGGCATCTATTCAAAGTGGATCTGCAATCTGACAGGAGGCTCAGAGAGTTCTCGTGTGAAGGGAACTAAACAAAAGCAGCGAGTTTAACACTCGTTCTTTGGTGTCATTAAATGTTTACAAACACAAGTTCGGATGCATAAGTCAATAGCACCAACTGACCACAAAAAGACCCAATCTGCTGCTGGCAAACATCTGCCTGAGCAGACACTGAAGTTCATATCCTAAACTGCAGCTGCTGCTGAAGTTTGGTGGGGCTTTTTGTCTGAAACACAAAAGAACTGGCACCCAAATTTCTGACGAAAAGACAAAGAAGTGCCCTGCCTCTGACCTGAGCTGGCCAAGCAGCACTTGCAGCTATTAGCACCGTGCTCCCTTCCCCCTTCGCAGCCGGGTCTGCACTTGCTGCTAATTTTGATTCTGTGGACTCAGACCAAGACGTGGTCAGCTTACATGCTGCTCTTCTTCAGTCCCTGAAGTAAGTTACTTTCTCATGATTCAGTACTATAGAAATATAACTGTTGAGATCAGCTTCTTTATTTTCGTCAGCTTTTCTTCAGACCTTTCAATCATAAGCTGCATTATACTATATTCCCATAAAGCCAGGAAAAGCAGTAATAGATACCTCAAAATTCTGACTTCTATTTTTCCTGCCAAGTGATTTCTCTAAGTGCTTTGTTTTCTGCTGTCACTGAATTAGAATAGCACCTGTACTTCCAAAGTCTTCACTGTTACTGTCACTATTTCAATACACTCTTCTCAGAAGCTTTCAGCTCCAAAAATGCTCCTATTTTGCTTTCTGGAGAAGAAAATACACTGCATTTTCTCACTGCTTATGGTTGAGGTTATCAGACTTCTGGACAAAGCTATCAGACTTCTCGTGGTGACACCATGGTGGGAGGAAGAGATCCCCCTGCATCTGCTTTCGTGGGGCAGACAGCAGTATATAATCCACTTAGTAAAAAGAAACACAAATGCTGATGAATCCATTCCTCAGATTTAGTTTCAGACTCTCGGCTCCATGTCTTGACTTTCCTGACAGGAGCCACACAAATCACACAGCAGCCTCTGGAAAGAGTCTGGCTGTAATATCAGACAGCACGAGCTCCTTAAGGCCCGGATCCAAAGTACGGGGCTTCAGCATGTCTCAGCTCCCTTTCTAACACCCCACAACTCTCCCCCAAATGTGAGATGAAAGCTATTTAATTCAAAATAGGTTATGTTGATACAGCCCCAAGGATCGCTGGGGACACTCCACGTACTGTTCACAGGGCGCAAGGCAAAACCGTTTTGGGGGAGAGTTGGGGGAAGTCACCTGGCCAGGCACAGCCGTGGCTCTGCAGCTCCGTGGCAGGACACGAACCGCTCTGGTGGGAACTGCTCTGCTCTCCTGGGAATGCACGCAGGGCATCTCCTGAGCACAGAGCTCCATCCCAGCAGAGCTGCTGCCAGCCCTCAGACCACTGCGGGATGCTGAGCTGTTCTCCAGATCCCCACATTCCTGCTAACCCTGGAAACACTGCACAGCGAGGAGAGACATGGAAACCAGCACACCATGCTTGAATCCAGCCCAGAGGGGACAAGGCTGCTCTCTGGAACCGGCTGCCTGCTACCACAAACAGCCTCCACTCTGGAGCACCCCAGTCTGCCTTTGGAAGCAGCTTGGAGTTACCTGGGCTTACAGCACCCAGCATCTGTCGAACACTCACACAGTTCAAAAAAAATAGGGGCGGGGGGGTGAAATCAATGCCTTTATCTCACAGGTATACACTCACAGCTAATGCAGCATCTTGCAGAAAGTGAAGGTGAACATCCCTGACTTCATTCTGTTAATCCATGAGCTTTATTTAGATTGGGATAGATAATTCTCAAACATCCACAGCCACTTTTAAAAGCAACCAGATATTGAGCGAAACGGTCAACACTGGGTTTTCTAGGCAGGGCTTATAAGTGGGACCAACAGACTCTAAAGCAAGCAGTTACTTTCCTCTTTGGCTTCAGAAAAGAAGTGAAAAAACCCCAAATCTTTTTATTAAAAATAGATTTTGATACTTCCCTAACACCTGCAGAACTCCACTGACACCACCACAGACTTTGCAAAAGGGTAATTTAACTGCAAATAGCCACTGCAAGGCAGAAAGTATTTGCTCTGGATTGTGCTTATTCCCACCAAAATCCATGGCCTTTCAAGGTTCTGGGTAAATCAGTTTTTTCTACAAAAACCCACCCCAAAAGCCAATTGAAGAAAGCATCTTTCAACAACGTACACAGAGGAGCTCTTACATTTGGGCTGAATATGGCCCTCCCCAAGTTCTGCAGAGAACTACAGCAAAGTCTCATCTCATGCATGGCTCTGGAATGCCTAAGAAAGCTTCAGGAGTAAGAAAAGCTGACACCGCTCTCACTGAGAAGTACTTCAGAATTATTACGCAAATATAACCCTGGGACACCTGCATTTACAGCAGGTATTCAAACTACATCACCTTATCTTACAGAGTGGGGCTTCATGAACGTATCACCACAATAAGCTACTCACAGGTGAAACATTGTAATATTGTTCTTTGAAAGAAGGGTTAACTAACCCAAACACATAGAGCTTTCTCGCAAGACTCCAGTGCCACAGTAGCACTGCAGGAAAATGCAGGAAATGGTACCCCATCCTTTCCAGGCAAATTATTCTCTTATTGTATTAAAAAACCCAACCAAACAAAAAAATCTAACAAAAAACCCCACGCATCACTGCCTGGATTTACTATGGCTAAAGCCAAATTAAACATTCCCATTTAAGAGTATTAACACTTGCACTCACCAGAAGAAAATTCAGGTGGTTCAGAGGAAAAACATTTCCTATTTTTGTCTAACTACTCAAGAGGCTGAAGAAGACCATGTAGCCTATACATGAACTAGTAAATATTAACTCCTTATCACCATCCCCGGAGCCTTTTTTTAAGCATATTTCACAGGTGTTAACCATGACTCACTTGCCTACAGCAGTACCGAACCACCTCACACATGTACCGGCTCCTCCTGCTGTATCTAAAGCTGCCTCTTTACTTGGTGATAACAGAAAGTTTTTATGTGAGCTCAAAGAGCGTAGCAGCGTCTCCTGGAAGCAGAGGATCAGCACCAACTGCTTTTCTTGGGAGTCTCAGAATACTCGCCTTCTGGTACCCTGTCACCGCTGACATCAAAGCCTCGCACCTCTAAGGCACCACTGACTCATTAACAGCAGACACAAATGCCTTTGTCCCACTGGTTTGAAATACACGTATGTGCCAAAGCCTGTACGCAGGCAGATTCAGACATGAAGTGTATCATTAAAACTTGTAATCATAGCACAAAATGGAATATATAAGCTTGATTTTTAAAAGCAAGCTTTCAGGCAAGCATAGCACAAGCATGGGAAATTCTTTTTGTTTACAGTTGTAACACAGTTCTAAATCGTGCAAAATAATTCCACAGAAAGGCGAGAATCTTTTGTTCTGCATTGCTTAATAAATTATTTAAAGTGCAATTTAGTGAATAAGGCCACCATAAAAGAAAATCAAAACCAACTCAACTTCAAAAAAGATAATGTAAAGGCAAAAAAACTATTTATCTAGAAAAATGTACGACTCTGCAATGCATATGAGTACTCAACTTGATTGTGTTGTGAAAAAAAAATGGGATGCAAACGCTTAGGTTTTGGACATAAGACAACACAGTAATAACAGGGAAGACAGAGCTGGGGGGGAAAAAACTCACATAAAAAAAAAAAAAAATCTCTCAAAAGGGTTAAACACAAAGTTCCAAAATCATGAAACCAAAAAGCTTTTTATCAAGACCAGAAAGGCTGAATTGTTTTGATTTGGCCTCTCAGGCAGCTAAAAAAGTAAATGACAGGGAAGTGTCCCATTCCGTTTTATCAAACTAGTGAATAAGGAGTTTTTCCCCCTTCGGGGAGGCCCTCCCCGGGTCCCCCCAGCGCCAGCCGCCCCCCAGCCGGGCGTTGGAGACGAGACACGGGTTAACGGATTCGGGGTTTACGGGGAACACACAGGATCACCGCTCCGGAGGGAACCGAGCGCTCCGCGCAGCCCCTCCAGCCCGGCGGGGGCACCCCGGCACCTGTGCGCGTCCCCGAGCGGCACCGCGCCCCGGCCGTGCGCCCCCGCAGCGACACGGACCCCGCAGCGACAGGGACCC